>PVHP010047957.1:0-12703 GCA_004024765.1 Zapus hudsonius | reverse complement strand
CATCATTCATTGTCTGCTGAGTTCCTTATGGATCCTCCCTGATATGACTGTGGTGGCTCCTCTCTTGTCAGGATCTCATCCATCGGCCTAAGGTTGGTTGGTAAGGTTAGATGGGCCACACCTCTCTCGTTGTATCCTGCAAAACACAAACACATTAGACTTATCCTGAGTTGGATGAATGGCTGTGGCTATGGGTCCCCTGTTCATCCCGTCCTTCTCTGCAGGGTTCCATATGGATCGTCCACAATATGACTGTGGTGGCTCATCTCTTGCCATGGTCTCATCTTTTGGCCTGCTGTCGGGAGGTAGGGTTGTATGTTGATTCTTTTTAATTGATATTTATTTAGGGAAAGAGAGAGAGAGAGAGAGAGAGAGAGAGAGAGAGAGAGAGAGAGAGAGAGAGAGAGAGAGAACTCTAATATGCCAGGGCCTCCTGCCTGCAAACCAACTCCAGAAAAATATATGTCTGGCTTTATGTGGGTTCTGGGGAATCGAACCCAGGCCATCAAGCTTTGCATGCAAGTACTTTTAGCAGTTGAGCCATCTGTTCAGCCCCAGATCTTGGTTCTTAATATTGGTACCCAGATCTCTACGGTGAACTGATTTATTGGAATCTTTCTAACTTTTATTTTCTTGTAACATAAAGGGAAAATTTCAGAATAAATGTCAAAGAGAACCATAAATCAACAAAGAAGAAAGTCATGATATTGATGAACTAAAGAAAAGTGATCCCCTCTCTGCTCTCCCGAGACACTGAGAACAAGGTTTTTGAGACAAATTGTTAAAATCAGATGAGGGTACAAATTTTGACTTTCCGTGTCTGGTCTGAGTTTAATTCGGTGTTTTATTTATTTATTTATTTTTCTAGAATCCTTTCTGACTACATGATCAGTCTTTCGCTACCATTACTTCTCACCTTGTAAATACCTACTTTACTATTTGCAACAGCTTGCATTCATTTGCAAACCCAAGCTTGAATTTGGTCGAGTCCCCAGATTGTGTTTGTGAAAACTCAGAACTTGGTAGACTTAACTTGGCAGATTTACAAGGTAAAGTCCAAGAGAGCCGCTGACTCTGCAGAGCTGGGAGTGCACTGGGCCCCAAGCTCCTCACCACCAGCACAGAACACAGCTCTCCCAAGAGCACCGCACCCAGGGCCAGGCTTACCCCCAAACTCATCACTCCGTTCCATGGGATCCAGGGCCTGTGCCTAGCTCCTCTGAGGTCCCATTACCCATCTGATGTCTGATACTACCTGATGCACTGGCTCAAGTCCCCTCACTTCAGTATTCGGCTGTCTGGGGTAAGGGAAGGACAATCCTTGAATGAATGGAACTTGATGGGGTGGGGTGTCCAAGACAGTGGTCCAGCCATCAATGAGGGAAAACACAGTGCAGAAATGCAGACACTACAGCATGGAGAGTGCATAACACCTGGAAGAAGTGGTTTTCTGCATTAACTCTATAAGATTCCAAACAGTAAATGTAACAAGACCAGAAAACAAGTTATGCAGACTCTGGATCAGACTTGTGTCTGTGGTAAGCATCCAAGAACCACCTCAGAAATGGACAAGGTAGGGCTGGAGAGATGGCTCAGCGGTTAAGGCACTTGCCTCCAGTGCCTAAGGTCCCAGGTTCAATTCCCCAGGACCCACATAAGCCAGACCCACAAGGTGGTGGCCCTGGCTCTCTCTCTCTCTCTCTCTCTCTCTCTCTCTCTCTCTCTCTCTCTCTCTCTCTCTCTGCTTGAAAATGAATAAATAAAATATTTAGGAAAAAAGAAATGGACAAGGTAGTGTCATGGTTAGGATGCAATCATTGTCAAATAAATGCATGAAAAAAAAGCTCTAGGGCTGGAGAGATGGCTCAGCGGTTAAGGCACTTGCCTCCAGTGCCTAAGACCCCAGGTTCAATTCCCCAAGACCCACATAAGCCAGACCCACAAGGTGGTGGCCCTGGTGTCCCCCCCCCTCTCTGCCTCTGCTTGTAAATGAATAAATAAAATATTTTTTAAAAAAGCTCTATAACATTTCAAGACAAACAGGCTCTAAAAAGCTGTGACCTTCTGAATAAGAATGTAGCAATGTAGGTGCTTTGTTCCTGCTGGTAGAAGACACACAATTAGCCACAAGGGCATAAAATTGACGACAATGAAATACCTTCTGGACTTGAATAATTGGTGCCCAGACCTGTGTGACCATGAGTACGCTACAGTTGGGCAATAAATACAGATCTAAGTAACTTCTGGACCACATACTTTATATTTTTATTGATTAATTGTGATATTTTACATGGACTTGATTTTGGAATATTCTGGGCTCGAGATCAAGTTCATGTAACACAAAATAATCAATGCTCTTATAACTCAGCAGCATGTAACACACTCACGATGTTTTGCAACCATTGCTTCTATGTCGGCTGAAAACATTTTTGATCATTCCAAATGGAAACTGGTACCCAATGAAGTCCTTATCCCTCCATTTCCTCCTCATCCTAGTCTCTTAAAAACACTCCTGTGCTCTCTGTGGACTGTAGCCTATTTTGAATATTTTGTGTGAATGGAATCCTCTAATATGTGATGCTTTGTGTCTGGCTTCCTTGGTTAAAGGCTCAGCCATTTCAGGGGGGCACAGATCAGCATTCCAGCCCTCTTTATGGCTGAAGATCTCTCCTGTGGATAACGCATGCTTGCATCAGCTCACAAACTTGTGATTAGCGCTTCTGGAAGTATCCTGTATAAGTTGTGCATGAAGACTCGTTTTTAACACCCTGCAGCCTCTGTTGAGGTCATTCAGTAACGTTGTAATAAGTGATTGGAAGAACTGACAGATGCTTTCCAAACCTGTGAGGTCATGATGCGCTCCACCCAGGAGCCTATGAGTGCCTTAGATTTGTCATATCTTCACCGACAATTGTCCCTCCCCTCCCACCATACTAAAGGACTGAACCTCAGGCGTACTAGGCAAGTGCTATACATCTGAGCTACACCCACTGGCCTGTTTTCATTTTTTTTTAAATTTTAAAATAGCATCACGCCAACCTGCACAGATTGCCCTTGAACTCATTCTTTGGCTCAGTCTTGCCTTGAACTTAAGATCCTCCTACCTCAGCCTTTTGAGTAGCTGTGATTACAGGCTTATACCAGCAGGCTTGGCTTCTTTTTATATTATTATAAACATCTTTGTGGGTGTGAAGTATTATCTCATTGTGGTTTGGATTTACTGTAATCTAATTTTAACCAAATCGTTTATTAAGACATGGCCCACTAAAAAATAATAATCATTGTATAAGATCTCATATGCTTTCGGGACTAGTTTAAAACAACTCCTCAGGGAAGCAGATAGCGGGTAGGCGTCTCTTTCTTCCTGCCTTCAGTTTCTTAGCTTGGGAATAATGCAATTGCTGAATCCCGTGGGTGGGGGTATTAAACATATGGCCATATTTGGAAAGCATAGTTTGGAACACTGAGAGCTTGTTAGAAGTGCAGAACCTTGGACTTCCACCTCAGATCTCCTGAATCCAAATTTGCATCTGAACACAGCCCTCAGGTGATTGCTAAGCATATTGGCTGCTGAGATGTACTGCGTACTTCTTGCCTCACTGAAGACAAAGCCTGTGCCAGGCCAGAAACCCCTGGACAGATGCAACAGCACCGTCCAGGCTTAATAAGATCCAGGTGCTCCGTGAACCCCAGCACAGTGGTTCTAAGCTTGGTTGACAATGGAAATCTGGGGAACCTGAAAGTATGTGGGTACCCCCATCACAACCCTGGAAATTCGGGTTTAATTAGTCTTGGATGAAGTTCGTATATCAGCACTTTAAAAATCACCCAAATAAGCTTAATAAATAGCTAAGTTTGAGAACCATGTGAATAACATTAGCTGAGTTAACCCAGAAAGAATTTGTGTAATGGGGATTCTAGAACTAGTGAATGGGCAATGAGAAGGAGCAAGCATGGTTTTTGCTGAGAGCAAGGGAAGCAGAGGAGCAGCAGTATTCTAGACTAGGTCAGAAAGCAGATGCTGGGGGGGAGAGCCTGGGGCCCTTCATTAGCTTTAATTTTGTACAAACAGCAATCAAGAGTTAACAGAGGGGCTGGAGAGATGACTCAGCGGTTGGGGCACTTGCCTCGAGTGCCCGGGACCCCAGGTTCAATTACCCAGGACAAACATGGGCCGGGCCCACAGGGTGGTGGCCCTGGTGCTCACTCCTCTCTCTCTCTCTCTCTCTCTCTCTCTCTCTCTCTCTCTCTCTCTCTCTCTCTGCTTGAAGATGAATAAATGAAATATTTTTTTAAAAAAAGAGTTAACAGAGGATCATTAGAATGGGGGTGGGTGACTTTCATTGCTGACCGGAGAGGGTGAATGAATGGGAGAGGTTATAATATGGGCTTTGCAAGAACGTTGGAAAGGAAGAAACAGAAGACAACTTTACAGTTTATGTATGGGATTATGATTTATTAGTAGTTCTCTACTAACCTCAAAGCAGAGATTGAGAATTCTTAAGACTCCACTGAAAAAAGTCATTCCGGGGCTCAGTGGTTAGAGGCTCTTGCTTGCAAAACCTGCTGTTATGGGTTCAATTCCCCAGATGCACATCTGGATTTCATTTGCAATGGTGGGATACCCTGGCACGTCTGCGCTCTCTCTCTCTCTCTCTCTCTCTCTCTCTCTCTCCTTACAAATAAATAAAACATTTTTTAAATCATTCTGGGTGTGATTGTCTTATATGTTCTATCCCTGTAATAGTTACTTGGTGCTGATAGCTACTCACCCTTCAGAGTTTCATGATTCAACATGCTACGCCTACACTTTCTTCCGCTCAGCAAGTCTGCATGTGCTTAGGATGTTAGAGGAGGCTCCAGTTCCAGAAGAGCTATGGACAAACCCTCAATGGGAATCGTCTCCTCTACAGTGGATCTTGGATACTGTGGGGGTGTTGTTGCAATTAGGGTGAACTGGTGGCTCGTGGTAAAGGCCAAGGATAGTAGATGACCTGCTGTTTCTATGACAGTTCTATATAATGAAGAACGGACTCATATCCCACACAACTTTCCAAAGGTTTTGGACATTCATGTAGGCATCTAAGCTTAAAGCATAACTAATATATGTATATATATATATGTATGTATGTATAGTTATCTAAGCATAGAATCTAAGTTCAATACATGTGTACACAAACACGCATTCCTTCATTGTTTTACTATATATCACACTTCTCCAAGAATGACCTTACAATGAATATCAAGCAAAGACAGATCCTTATTTTATTCAACCCTATACCATGGATCACTCATTCTTTTGGATAATGACATCACAGATAGCAATACTGAATCTAGCCCTTGGGACAATAGATTTATGCTGTTCTTTGATACGATAGATGGAAGCGTGCTGAATGAATGAATGAATGGGGGTATCATTGTTTGGAGACCGTCAGAAGTGTCGACCTCTTCTTGAACTTCCCAAGTGTGTTTGTGGCTATCCATCGGGAAGAAAAAAATATTTCAAGACTCTTGGATACATTTTTCATTTTGATTTAGACTGCAGAAAAGCAACCAGAATATGGGCAGAAAGACACTGGGATGAAATAAATCAGGCATCTCACCATGTGCCAGACATTTAATCAATATCTCATACATATCAACTCCAGTCATCCTCAACTTCCAGGTAAGATGCGGAGGTACAATCTCAACAGAGCGGCAAGTGTTTAGCCCAAGACTAGGCGGAAGGAAGTGACAGGGCTGAGATTTTAACCCAGGCAGTGTGTGATGAGCCAAAACAGCGCCTGGGGCACCTGCTAGTGTTAGAATAGCTTACTCCTGCCTCAGTGAGACCAAGAAGGACTTTGAGAATTGGCAGAAACAGAGTAGGGAGCAGGAGAGAGAGGGCTGGATGTGTGCTTGGGGGTGGGATGGGGGAGGGGGAAAACAGTCAAGGAATGAGTTCAGTGCGAATGAGGAATTTTAAGCACAAGATGTCTAATTATAGACTGTTTTTTTAAAATATATATTTATTGTCCATAATGAGTTACATTATTTAGTGGGCAAACAATGCGTTGTTATCCTGAATTCCCCAATTCCCCCCCTCCCCATCCCTGATCAGTTGGATATCCTCCTCTGTGGGCTGTCTGTATTAGTCCTTGTGGCAAGGGATCCTGGATAGCCTAGTACTCTGCCCGGTCTTCCTGGCCCAATGGTATTCTCTGTTGCAGTTATTGCCTGGCTGGCTTCACACGCTGGATCTTAGTCTATTCCTGCTACTATAACAAAACACCACACCTCGATATTGTATAAACAAGAGAAAGTTCTCTGGAAAGTTCAAGATCAAGGTAATGCAGGTTGTCTAGTGCTTAGGTGGCTGCACCTCTCTGCTTGGTCTTCTGCAGGGGGCTGGGACTGTGCCTGCACATGGCAGAAGGCTTGAGCTAACTCCCCTAGTGCGTTTCTAAGGCTGCCAGCACTATTCCTGAGAGCCAGCGAGCCCTCATCCAATCACCTAACCCACCTTGGTCCTGTCATGTGGTGGTCTGGTGTTGGGTTCCTACCTGGGGGAAAGATGGAATGGGGAGAAAGTAGGAACAAAGAGATGGTAAGAAATCAAGAGAAAAGGAATCCAGGATTCAGGAATTGGAACCAGAAATACTAACTCACGCTCCTCCCACTTCTCCAGAGATTATTAACTGATGAACAAGGTGCCCCTAACCTTTCTGGAAAACTTGAGGAGTTCCAGTGGAAGGTAAGACCAGGCACCCGTGTGGAAGGCGTAGGATGTCGGAGAGACGACACCCATTTGGAGTGATAAATCAGGTTTGGGAAGGAAATATAAGTGTCCTGCAGAGGATAGAAGTGGAAAGAAACCCAGGTGAGGTGACAGCAATCAGAACCCTTTCTTTGTATGCTGAAGAAAATCCCTTGGTGTCTACTTGCAGTGTTATTGGCACTAATGTTTCTTGGATGCGCGTCATGGTTTTGATGGTTTGAATATATCCATCAAAGGCTCATGCATTGGCATGAGCAATGGGATCTTGAAGGGAGAAAAGGTTAGATCACCTAGGTTCTGTCCTCAGAAGGGACCATTGCTGGTTATTATCACAGAAAGAGCCTGGCCCCTGAATTTTCCTCTGGCTTTCTATCCCTCCATGTAATCACATCCACTCACCCACATTCCCATATTGTGACATCGACAATGAAGCTTCCACCCAAGGCCACAGGGATGAGACCATCGAATCTCCAACTTCTAGACTCTCAGATTGTGAGTTGAAATAACCCTCTTTATGTATTATGTCTTACGTATTAGCCTCAGCTGTTTTGCTATAACAGTGGAAAACGGGCTCCTCTAAAAGCCTCACTTATTCTTTGGAGTTTATTCTTTGCACTTTATGCTTTCTAAGTATAGCAAAATGAGCTGGCTTCTGTAGGACCCAGGCCAGCAGAGCCTGATGCAATTTCTTTCTACACAGTGGGGCTATTTCTGAGTAGTGGATGTGTTTCTAGGTTTAGCCATAGAACACTTCATCTGCAGATGTCTTGAGATGCATCAGCTATGTCAGCAGAGTCCTGAGACACAAATGTTCCCCTGGGACACCAATAGGGATTTCCATCTTAAACCCTCCCATTTGTTAAGTGTTGGCAGCAGGATTATCGCAAGAGGCATATTTCAAAGCTGTTTGTTTCCAGCTCTCTCTCTTTTTGCAATCTTGATTTCAGTAGATAAAACCCAGTGTCTAAATGTCTCAGGACATTTTTGCCTCTCTCTCACTATGGAGTGTTTCTGAAATACTAAATGAAGAGATGGTGAGGCACCCTCAGAGCCCAGAGCAACAGTGAGTGTGAAATAAACATTTTCTTTATGGGAACTTTCATCTATGTCCTTCCACAGAGAGACCAGATGAAAAGTCCAGGATGTTTTTTTTTTTTTTCTGCACACAGACCTCAGGGTTTCTGACATCTGGAAAAAGTGGTTTGTTATTTGGGCCTTCCAGCAAAATTCACCTTCAATTGGATTCACATAAGAGTGCACTTGCTCACTTATAGCTTGGACGCTAGTAATGCCTCTCCTTCTACTTGGCAAGGCTGAGAGCTATTTGGAGAAAAACGAACGCCCTTGAAAAGGCATTAGGGAAATTGTTACACTCCTGACATACTGGTATAAGTGACTGTCACTAAGTCTCTAGAAAAGTCTCTTTCCTCACCTGGCCCGCCTCGGCTCATGAAACTCTGGGCTTCAATCGTTGGCTTCTTTAACATGTCCTTGCTGGGTTCCAAGCAGTGGACGTGCTCATCCCTTAAGCCAAGCCTGCAGAGGAAGACGTCCTACGATGCAAACCTTGAGGAGCCTGAGGGATGCAGATGACTGATCCCACGCAGAACCCACAATCCTGGACCCCGGTCAGCACCTCCTTCCCTTAGCCCAGGAAGTTTTCCATGGAAGAAGGGATTTGGCAAGAGAAAGGAAAAGAGAATGGGAGGAAACAGGAGAGAAAAATCATCAAGATGAAAAAATGAACAAGATTTATGAAGGCACCCCAGCCCTTGCCTGCTCCAAGCTCCCTCTGTGAGATGTAGTTTCCAGTTCTTTGGACACACTGGTTTTAAATGAGGCAAACTAGCAGGCTGCCTTCGCTTTATTTGAGAGACTGTTAACATATGAGCAGATCTTCCCAATATAGTCATTCTCCTCCAGTTTAGCCTAGATTTTCCATCACATGCCTGAATTTATGTTTCCCTTGGAGTAGCCTAAGCCTTTGTTTATGCCTTTGAATGCTTGCTTCATATCCACCATGATCGTGTTTCCTTCTCACATGTGATCACTTGGCCAGGTTATTCACATCTAAGCCTTCGGAGTCCTTTCCTTCCAACCCATAATTCTTTTCGTGCTGTTCTTCAATTTTTCTCTGCGCTTTGTCATTTTCTGTGCATGGGGCTCTACCACTGACCAAGGACACGGGCAGGATTTGGTGTTGGGAGACTCAGTCTCTCTCGCTTCCACTTTTACTTTATGACAAGTTATTAAACCTCCAGGATTCTAACATTTCTTATTGGTGACAAAAGTACTTTTTCTCTCTTCCTTGAATTCCTCTAGAGCGTGTTAACTTTTAGAACCAAGCTGAGTAGCTTCAATGATCCCATTCCAGTGGCCCTGTGTGTCTGCCTTGTCTCACATCACTCTTGGATGTGAGCACAAGGTCAAGGGCACAGACAAGAGGAGACAGAGGACAAGTCTTTTATGGTTTTACCAACAGGGGAAGGGATTGAAGAAATACAAGTTACTTACAGAATATGGAAAGTGTTGTGTGGTAGGAGGCATGAGAACTTGAACTTCTTGGAGCAAAGGTGTTAACTAAATGAGGTGTTTGTATCCCAACAGAGAGTCAGGAGGCTGCGTGTGGGATCCCACCGTATCTTGTCCAGCCAACAGGCAACTTGCTTTCAAAACCATACAGAGACTTCTTGTCTGGTATTTGGTGTTTAAGTTCTTTCTTTCACCAAACTTCAGGCGTTTTTGTGCTATTTCTCTCCCATCTGTGCTTTAAAAGTAAAAGTCATCTGTGTCTTTTGGTTTTATAGAACAATCTTGAGAAAACCTGAAAACCATTAGGACTTCGAAATACTGCTTGTTTAAGATGCCACAGACCCCCTCATTCATTTGAAAAGAGATGCTCTTCAAAGTCCTGCAGCTATGAAGAACATATTTTCAGGTTCCTTGTGGTTGCTTTAATGTCTGACCTTTCTTTGACGTCACACACGGTGGATATCTCCAGAGATAAAAATTTGATCTACCATGTTCAGCTCATGCCAAATACCAAATAGTTGACCCCGATTCATCTGGTGAAAGTTCAGTGTTGGTCTTTTTTCACTCACACCTGTGGGTGAAGATTTTCTATGATCTTGTGTTTCCCCCCTCTGTGCTTCTGTTACTTCCTCTCAGTTCACAGAAACACAAGCTGTTACAGTGTCAGGGAGCTTAGCTGCCTGACTGGTCAGAACTGGTCTTCTCTCCCCTCAGCTGGTTGTCTGCTTTCCTTTTACTTATAGGGTCCCAGTGACCTGGTCATTAAGTACAATCTTGGTAGAGAGCTCGGCTGGACTCCATCTTCCCACAGATCTCCCCACAGGGCACACAGACCTCTCGCACTGCCCCTAGAGACTGCTGAACAGCCCGAGGCCTGTGTTCAGGCTGGTGGGTGGCAGTGAGAAGTGGCCCAGGAAAAGCCATCTGGGTAATGCAGCTGGGCCTTGTGAATGAGAGTGGATGTTAGATGTGATGTTTCATATTGTCACTGAACAGGATCTTGAAGAACCTAGAAGGTAAACCCCTGGGCATGTCTGGGAAGTGGTTTTGGGGTTCAGTTACTTGGGGCTGGAAGGCTCCCAGACTGAGTCAAAAGGAGAAAGTGGGGCTGGGCACATGGTTCATTGGTTAAGGCACTTGCCTGCAAAGCCTAACAACTTGGGTTTGATTCTTCAGTACCCACATAAAGCCAGATGCACAAGGTGGCCTATGCAGCTGGAGTTCATTTGCAGTGTGGCTGGAAGCCCTGGTGCACCCATTCTCATTCTCTCTCTCTCTTCCAAATAAATAAGTAAATAAATGAATTAAAAAATGAAAACGTGAGCTGAGTGCCAGCATTCATCTCTCCCTGCCTCCTGAGGGAATGCAATGGGGCTGACGGGCTCCAGCTCCTGATGCGTAACTACCCCACTGTGATGAGCTGTATGGTCAAACTGTGGACCAAAATCATACCTTTCTTGTCCAGTTGCTTTAGTGCGTATTTTGTTGCTTCAATGAGCAAATTAACTAATACACTGGGCAAAACCAGAGAAAGAATGGTGTGTCAGCTCTCTTTCTGTTGCTGTAACACACATCTCAGACAATCAGCTTCTAAAAAAGAAAGGTTTATGTTGGCTCACTGTTTTGAAGGTTTCATTTCATGCTGCTTTGGGGCTTGGGAGGAGGCAGTGTATCATGGCAGGGTTGTGACAGACAGAGTGACACGACTCACTTTCATGGCCAGGATGCAAAAGACAGAAGAAGGGACTGGGGTCCCATTATCTTTTTGTTTTTGAGAACATGTGCCCCCAATGGCCAGAAAACCTTCTATTCTCATAAGCCCTACTACTTAAAGGTTCTGTTAATCCCAACAGTACCCCAGTATGGTAACCATGCTTGGAATGGGGAACTCTTTGTGGGATAGGTCACAGGCTGCAGCTGGAGTTAGAACATCTGGGTTTCCCTAAGCCCCGTTGTCCTACTGTAGATGGTGAGGGTCTGTACCTCCAGTGAGTGCTCAGCCTTTCAGGTGTATCAGGACAAGGGGTAAATCCATTTTTCAGCACACTAGCTGTGTGACACTGAGCCTCCCATCCTCTGCTAGGCAGGCTTCCATTTAAACTGCTTTGTCCTGGCTCTGGTAGAAAGGTGGTGGAGGGGGCCTGTCCACAGCTGCTGCTTAGCTCTATCAGACTTCTTGCTGAGTGAAGACTGTGGGAGGTGGGTGCTCACAGCTGGACGAAAGAGGACTCTGGAACCCAAGGGCCATCCTCCCAGGGGGCCCTGGAACTTGTCCATCAAAGTGTTTGCCACCTCCAGGGAATATGGCTCTCTGGGAAGAAGCTAAAATGGTTCTAGAAACCATCAGCCTGGCACGTGTTCTGGTAGAGAATTCTTGGCTGTGTAAAGCTGGCCAGGAAGGATGGGGGGGGGGACTTCTCTCTTTTATTGCAACCCTCACTCAGACTGAAACCAGCATTTCACGTCACTCAAGTGTGGGTCTGTGAGGGGACAGACTTTCTCCAGTTTGCTCAGTGACATTCAAAGCACCATTTGCTCAGATCTCTCAAAGAAAGGGTTAAATATCATTGTGTTCTTCTCCCCAAGCGAGCTAAAAGAGAAACATCTTCTATATGGTGAATTTTTTTTCAACCTCTAAATAATATTATTAAACATTTTCATGCTTGATGAAATAAACTTTTCAAAGTAATATGGAAAAAATGATTTCATTTAAACACCTTTTAGCCAAAGAAACATATGCTGCTTATTAGGCAATGCAGGGGTAGAGATTTTGCAGGGCCTGCCTGCACATCTGGAGTATGTGGCTGGGCCATTGACTGGGCTCCTCTGCTGGAAGCACGGAGACAGGCAGAGCTGCAAGGGGACAGGGAAGTGACAGCATGGCTCACTGAGCCTCCACGCGTCTCCCTTTAGGAGGAGTCTGGAGGTCACGCTGCAGATCTTCAAACTTCAGGAATCCTAACGTGGGTGAATTTATGATGAATGCACACACTTCTGTGTTCAGGCTGTGCACAAACTTGAGCCATAAATAACTGCCAAGGAAGAGGATCCTTCTCTCCTCTGCTCTTGCCTCAGATAGCAGCAGAAGGAAATCTCATCATAAGTAAGCAGTGCACCCCCAAACCTCAGCAATAGCTACACCCCTTCGCAAAACAAGAAGAAAAGATATTGACTCCTTCCAGGAACCCTGGCTAGACAGCAAGAGGAAAAAGTACACATTCATTAACAAATATGAGAGCTTTCTATGGACCAGAAGGCTTGGCTGGCTAGGCTAGAGAATAAGGTGGGTGTCATGGTTTGATCCAGGTGTCCCCCACAAACAAATGAATGTGTTCTGATAGATCAATCCTCAGCTGATGGCAATTCGGGAATTAGAACCTCACTAGAGCTGTGTTGTTGGGGTGGGCTTATGGG
>PVHP010047956.1:0-12822 GCA_004024765.1 Zapus hudsonius | reverse complement strand
CACACACACACACACACACACACACACACACACACACACACACACACATCTCTCTGCTTGAAAATAAGTAAATTTTTTTTAAAAAGTAAAACAAATGGTAGGTCAGCAGAGAAATCAAAGTGAGAAACAGCAATGGCAAAGTCGTGGGCAGAAACATGGAATTTGGAGAAGCATGCCTTTCATGGGCCCTAATTTCAAGTAAAAGACTCAGTTCTAGGCTTTGTCTGTTATCATCCCATGAGAGAAGGGGAGAGGCGCCTAATTGCCAGGTGCAGTATCATTATCCATATGGCCTCTACGGACAGGGAAAGAGCAAAGTATTAGGAAAGGGCCTTCCTACAGCTTCCTTTGTCTTCTCGGCCATGAATCCAGGAGCTGAAATGGAGCTGGATGGCCTCATTAGACCCTAGCTGGGTGAAAGGAAGCCTTTGCTGGTAGGGTTGGGCATAAAGCTAGAGGATGATTTTTTTTGTGGTGCTCAAATGGACTAGAATGCTTATTGCCTGAAAGTTTTCCGTCTGTGGGGCTGCTACTTTTTTTACTAGAAAGAACAGGCTTCTCTTAAGGCTTAAAAAGAAAAACGTGGGCTGGAGAGATGGCTCAGGGGTTGAGTGCCTAAGGCCCCAGGTTCAATTCCCCAGGACCCACATAAGCCAGACCCACAAGGTGGTAGCCCTGGTGTGCTCTCTCTCTCTCTCTCTCTCTCTCTCTCTCTCTCTCTCTCTCTCTCTCTCTCTCTCCTTGAAAAATGAATAAATAAAATATTTTTAAAAAGAGACAGAGGGGGAAACTGAGGTTCAGAAAGTCCATGTCTGGTTTGCTTGAAGGTCACACAATTATATCAAAGCCCCATTCTTGGGAATGTAAAGGCTTTATACCATTTACTTGGAAAGAAAGAAAAAGAAAGAAAGAAAGAAAGAAAGAAAGAAAGAAAGAAAGAAAGAAAGAAAGAAAGAAAGAAAGAAAGAAAGAAAGAAAGAAAAGAAAAACGTGGGCTGGAGAGATGGCCCAGCGGTTAAGGCACTTGCCTCTAGTGCCTAAGGCACCGGGTTCAATTCCCCAGTACCCACATAGGCCAAACCCACAAGGTGGTTGCCCTGGTTCTCTCTTTCTCTCTCTCTTTCACTCTATGCTTGAAAATGAATAAATAAAAAATATTTTTTAAAAAAAGAAAAATGTTCACATTGGCATCTCTGGATTGCTCATTTATTTGTCCATCAGTTGATGTGGGATGACTGAGAAGAGAACAAAACAAAGAACTCACTAGTATCCCATGTATTCGTTAGGCTCTAGGCCTTTACCTATGCTTCTTTAGCTCCACTGTTCAATCGTCATGTTGGCTTCATGTTTTTATTTATGTTTTATATAATGCTTTGTTCAGGATTTTTAGCTGTACCTGGCAGAAAGAATAGAGAAAAGTAAATGTACTCCATCTTTCTGCAAATGTAATTCTCTAGTTAATTGATTTTTTTTAAATAAAGATGTGATGACAGTGCTCTGTGAAAAACATTGTTAAGAGAATGAAAGGGAAAGCTTGGAGGGGGGGCTGGAGAGATGGCTTAGCGGTTAAGGCACTTGCCTCCAGTGTCTAAGGCCCCAAGTTCAATTCCCCAGTACCCACATAAGCCAGACCCACAAAGTGGTGGCCCTGGTGCGCTCGCTCTCTCTCTCTCTCTCTCTCTCTCTCTCTCTCTCTCTGCTTGAAAATGAATAAACAAAATATTAAAAAAAAAAAAAAAAGGGAAAGCTTGGAGGAAAATATTTGCCAAACGCTGTCTGAGCTGGATGGCCAGATGTGGTGGTTTATCCCAATAATGGGGAGGCTGCAACAGCAGGATTGTGAAGTCAAGTTCATCCTGAGCTAAATCGCAAGACCCTCTCAAGAAAAAGAGAAGGGGAGGGAAGAAGGAAGGAAGGAAAGGGAAAGAGGAAGAAAAGAAACAAAAAGAAAATTTTAAAACAATCAAATAACAAAGAAAACATCTGACAAAGGGTTTATATCCAAGAAAGAAATCATTTTAAAAATTGGCCAAGGAAACAAATTTGAGTAGACACTGCATCAAGGGGAATGTGAAGATGGCACTTTAATCATATGAATATGTACTGAGAGCATGATTAGCTGTTAGAGAAATGCTAGTTAAAACCATGGTGTGACCATGACTCAGGGAACTGAGCAGAAGAGGGGGCGGGAAGATTGTAAGAGCCATGGTGGAGGAAAATTTCCAGAAACATGGCTGCCCTCAGTAACAACATACAATGGAACCGGGTTGACTCCTAGGCTATTCATAACCCCCTACCCCATGGACTGATCCAGTATGCCCATGGAGGAGGATACCCAGTGGACTGGGGACAGGGAGGAGGGAAATTTGGGATACCAACACATTATTTGCTCATACAGTGTATCTAATTACGTATAATAAAGAGTAAAAAAAAAAAAAAAAAAAAAAAAAAAAAACCTATGTTATGACACACTCCACACCAGCAGAATGACTGAAATAAGATCTACTGACAATACCCAGTCCTGCTAAGGATGTGGAGCCACTGGAACACTCTACATCGCTAAGAGGAATGCACAGTGGACCAGAAGGCTCATTATGGGGATTAAGAAATGCTGTGGGGACTGGAGAGATTGCTCAGTGGTTAAGGCAGTTGCCTGCAAAACCAAACAACCAGAGTTCATTTCCCCAGTACCCATGTAGAGCCAAATGCACAAGATGTTTGTTTGCTGCAGCTAGAGGCCCTGGTGCTCCTATTCTCTCTCTCTCTCTCTCTCTCTCTCTCTCTCTCTCTCTCTCTCTCTCTCTCTCTCTCTCTCTCTCTGTGTGTGTGTGTGTGTGTGTGTGTGTGTGTGTGTACTTTTAATAAAGAAATGAACAAAAAATAAAAATATGGGGGGGGGGAGACATGCTGTGGGAGCAAGGAGGTGGATTCCTCCAATCAGAAGGTTTCGTAGCAAAAGCAGTCTTTGGGCTGGGTCTCATGAGATGAGATCAGGTTTTTTCCAGACAGAAAAAATGGGAAGAAAATATCTAGGATCTTGGGGCAAAGGATTAGGAGAAGCCAAACCTTCAAGACATAAGGAGACATACAGAATATCAACCTCAAAACAAAAGGAGGGATGTCAGACCTTTACTAGTCCTCACCTGGGAGTTCTTGCCAGAATAATGTGGGAGCTCTGTGGAATGTCAGAAGGCGGATGTACAGCCTTGGATGGTGTCTCTGCCCTAACAGTTTCTGAGTCTGTGATTTCCACAGTACCTCACGAGAGAGTACCAGACTTAATAACACAAGTGATTGCCATTTAATCCACGTTAGACCCCAAGTGGTAAAAACACTGTCTGTGTTCCAGACGGTGACTTGACACTGATTAATGACTTGATTATTAGAAAGCCAAGGAGAATTGCAAATGAAAATAGAAATAAAGACATAGTCTGGCACATGGAGTTTTCCCCCAGTTCATCCTGGAAAAAAGAAAAAAAATAGCACTTTTTTTAGGTTCACCCAAGTGCTAAGATGCCTCAGGTGAGGAAGTGATGATAATCCGTAATTATCCAAGGTGAGATCCAAGAAATTTCATAAAGATGGAAATAATAACCCTGTCAGAAATGGAATCAGCTATCATGGGGGAAGGTGTTATAAATCCAAACATAATATCCAACTTGTCTTCACCTCAGAGAGTTTCCAGCTGTTTATGACGTTCTGCTGTGATTTGCCAGAGATGAAATGCATTTTTTTTTAGAAACTATTCCAGCCAGCTGAAGAAAAGGCTTGGAGCAATATTCTCTTTCAAGAAGTGTTGAATGCTCGTGAAATCTGCAGAGAAATGGTAGAAGGTGTCCACTTTCTTGTCAGTTCCAATTAAGACCTTTCCCTGGCAACTCCCGAGTCCATCATTATTTTCTAAGTGAGCTAGTAGACGATCGGGTCAGGTCTCTCTTGGATTGAAAGGGCCTTGTTAGAAATGCTGTGAGCTTTAAACTTACCACTTCAAGGCCAGCAGTTCAAATCCATGCCTTGGTAAAGGCAGAAGTAATAAAGGAACACACGCCTCTGGAGAGCCCAGGGAATATATGTGTTGAGAAATGATTGCGGTAAATGGACCACATAATGCTCATATGAGTATGTGCACTTGTGTGAGTGAGTGTGCACACATGCATGCACACAGCCTGCACTGAAGCATTACAAGACAGTCAGTGGTAAGAGCAGTCATTTTGCCAGATCATAATTAGATTGGAGCGTCCCTGAGAGCAGAGACAGGCCTTTGGAGCTCGGAACCCCAGCGGCGTTTAATCGGTGAGTGGTGTGTCTTCTCAGAGGGCAGTGGGGAAGGTATGTGGCATCTCCACAGTCGCACGGCTCTGCCTAGGCTCCTGTCACAGGCCTTGCACCTTCGTGCTCCAATCTGTGACTGTGTCCCTCCTGTTCTCACTAGATTTCCCTTCCTCCATCTTTGTCAAAGTGTGTCAGAATTCCTTTTCATTCCATATTGCTGTCTTCTGAAAATAATTTTCTAAACCCAAGTGGTGAGCAGGATACGATCTTGGAGATCTGGAGCGATCTGGGTTTGAATCCCAGCTCTAGCACTTGGATGTCCTTCAGCGAGTTGTGTCTCCTCTTATTTCCTCTGAGTAGGCAATCTGTAAAGTTCCGAGCTCAGTGGACAGGTGTAAGCTCTGTTCACTGTGACACCCAGCCCAGTGCTTAGTGCTGGCTCTCTCTCTGCCCATTCCTTCGCACCTCTTAGGTTTCCTTCCTCTATCCCACCTCTCCGTCATCAGCTATAACTTCCTCCTCCATTTGAGGCCACCTTGCTTATGCCTTTTTTTTACCACTTATTTTTTTATTTTTATTTATTTGCAAATGAGTATGTGTGTGCTGTGACTGGTTTTACATAGGTGGCTTGGGAACGGAAGCTCTGACCAAGCACTTTTAACCATTGAGGAATCTCTGCAGCACCATTAAGAATTGCTCTTGCCAAAGGAAGGGCTTGGCTGCTTACAACGCAAATTTCCTGACACAAAACGGCCTTGATATTCATGATTTTGTAGTGCCTGATAATACCGACACGAAATGCAAGGAAAGGATGGTGACACTGAAACAAAACAGAGACTAATTGAGAGGGGGAAGAAATAGGGGTGGTGATCATAATGGTTTATGGTCTATAATTATGAAAACTATCAATAAAAAGTTTTAAAAAGAAGAATTGTTCTTTTGTTTTTTCTGTTTTGCTTTTGAGACAAGGTCTCATTCCACCTGAGGAGAAAAGTGTCTCAGGAGCAATGCCTTGAATAACTAACACAGAGATTCGTTTAGGAAAGCCATCCCCTATGATTGTCTAATTGAAATAACATTTAATCCTGCTTTCCAGAAGGCAAATGAACGTGTCCTCTCCCAACAAGTGTTAAACCGTCTAAGTAGCAAGGAGGAAATTCCCCCGCAATTAAATGGTTCACAGTTGATTGCTGTCCATCCATCCCAAATAAACACTCTGAATTTCCAGATGTCTTTGTTTCTCTCACTTCCAGCCTAGCCAGACCACAGGAACATTCCCATAATTCCCATGGGAACATCCCCATTCCCAAAAGGCAACCCAATGTCTTTTTTTATGATCTGATTACAGAGTGAAATACTTTCCTTGGAGGAAAAAGAGTGAAGTTTTTCTATTTTCCCTTTTAAAGGATTAAAGGTAAGAGAAAGTGATGCTGGAGGAAATATCTCTCCTACCCCAGACAACGAGGAACACATATAATCAATATAACAGTTGTCCTGGGTCAAAATCTCAGAACCTAAGCCATAAAGGACTGTATGCCTTAGGAAAAGAAACAGAAGCAAAAATTAATAATAAATAAATCTTTCCCCAAATATTGATGAAGCTAGACTTCTAATCTTAGTCTTTTGTTCTGTGTACTCAATTTCCCTCATTGGAAAAAAGCATAGGAAGCAGAAATACCAGGGATTAAGGAGTATAGGACTGATTTGGGGAATTTAGACTTCTACAGTGTGAGAGGAGCTGGGGAAATCTGAAAGGAGAAGGAGGCAGGGATCAATGCAGTTACCAGCCAGTTGATTCAAGCCCACTCAGCTGCCATATAGCCATATAGGAAGAGAGAAGTGATGGAGATATCTTTAGAAGTCTAGATTGACCGCTAGATGCCTTATAGTGGGCTGTAACCCCAATACTGATGATCGAGGGTGTCTGTCCAACGTACTGTGGGAGCAGAGAAAACATGAAAAGCACCTTACTTACTGAGGGAAGGGGATTATCAAAAGGAAATGTGTGTACACCTTTAATCCCAGCACTCAGGAGGCTGAGATAAAAGGATTGTCATGAGTTTGAGGCCAGCCTGGAGCTACAGAGTGAGTTCCAGGTCAGCCTGGGCTGGAGTGAGACCCAGCCTCAAAATAAGCAAGCAAACAGAAGACAAGAAGGAAATGTGGTTTGACCCGAGTCAGAGCAATTACTCAAGAAATTTCTAGCCAAAGGAAGGATATGACTGCTTACTATGCAATCTTCCAGATGCGAAATGGCCTTGATGTTTGTGACCTCACACTGCTGGACACTACCTACGTGAGACCTTCATAACAGAAGGAGAAGATGACATCAAAATAGAAATTGGAAAAAAGAAGGGATTCAATGGAGGGTGGATTTGAGAGGGGGAGAATGGGAGTGGGGTGGGAATTATCATGGTTTATTGTCTGTACTTATGGAAGCTTTTTAAAAAAAGAAAAAGAAATTTCTAGACAGAAAAAGGGAGGACAAGCCTTGTAAGAAAGAGACCAGCAATGCTGAGGGTAAAGACAGGAAAGATCAGAGTTCGGGTCAGGGAGCTGCAGGCAGGTTGGTGAGGAGAAGAGCCTGAAAACCCAAGAGGGAATTAAGAAAAATGGCCAAATATCAGGTCATGAAAGCCTTCAATTCCAAGCTAAGGAACCCAGTAGAGTAGAGGTTGTAAATTATCAGGATGATTTGGCCAGAGACTCGCTTTGTTTGTCCCAAATCAACTTTTCAAATGGTTTGTTTTGCTCATGGTTTAAGTCTGTATCTCCACCTTCTGTAGAAAAATCAGATTTGGCTACCCTGGGCTCCCATTTCTTCCCGTGTGAACTGCGTGTCGTTTGTTAGTCCAGATGCCTTAAATGTTTTGTAACTATAGTCTCACCACACCCTTTTGTCATCATACTTGCACTCTTGTTTTTCTTTAAGAGGAGAAAAAAATTTTGGTACTAGTGTCCCTCTTAAAGGTCAGGAAACAGAGCTTAGGCTACAAGAGCCAGGCATTTCAGAATCTGGGGAACAGCATGTCTCTGCAAGGAAGAAACAAAAGGCATCCTTTGGGAGGCTGCACCATTCTCTTAACCCTGTTCCTTTCACTTGTTTATGTCATCGACAGAGTCTGCTGTGTAAAAAGTGATGACTTCACAGGGCCACCTCGCTTTCATAAAATTTTGCAGCGCTCACAGACCATCAGGAAGGAATGTGCCGGGTGCGCTAGCCTTAAAGAAGGTGTAGGAGACATGTCTGGCCGGAGCCTGTCGAAGAGAGGTCAACACTGACTCTTGGAGCCTCAGATGAGTGATGAATCAAATAGAAAGAAATGGAAAGGACACAGAAAAGGACTTGTCCGGGCCCCAAAGGTAACTAATGGTCAGAGTTCTCTGTAGTCAGTAATACCACAGAAGAGATGCATTACAACTGCACCCCCAACCCCATCCAGGACCAAGTGGCTGAGCAGTTCTCTGTCATCGGGTCCAGCGAGAGGGTCACTAGATCCATCAGGCCACCATGCCTACCTCTTCTCTACCTCCTGTCCCCACATCCTAGGAATGCCCATTCCTTCCAAGCATCTGAACCCTCCAGCCTCCCAGAGCCTTGGACCCCTGCTTCTAAGCTCTGAACAGCTGGCCAAAGAAGGCTGCTTTGGGCTCCGTGGGGACCGCTTGTCTTCAGTGATGATCTCTGCAGCTCGGCTCCTTTCCCTGTGGAACTCATCCCAGCACTCTGGTTCTGTCAGCACCTCTTCCGCATACACTATGACATGTGTGGGCCCCATCTGGGCGGCAACTCTCAGAGAAGTGTGAGTTTCCTCCCAGCTCACAGAAACTGCTTTTCCACAGTAAGCCAGATGCCTGGGACCCTCTAGTTTTAAAAGCAGTGCTTTTACTGGGCATCGGGGAGAAGAGATCACCTCCGATTACAAGTTCATCTCTCTATTCACCATCTTTTCCTGCATCAATTCTGTATAATGCTACATATGTCATGTTTCTGGTCAACTTTCTTCAGTGGCTTCCCAATGCCCATAGAATTCGAGCCAGCTAATTTGCCCTGGCAGGTTGGACCTTTCCTGAAATGACCCTCAAAGGGTTTTCCCTCCCAATCACTATGAGAAACAAATGTTCCAGCTGGAATGACACCTGACATGGTGCGCAGGCCTGGAGCTTTCTTGCCTGGGCTCGCTCCTCCCTTTCTCCTTGCTATCTCCAGCTGTCCAAAGCCTCACCTCAGTGCTGCCCTTCAAGAGTCCCTAATGGCTTCTGTCACGTTACCTCTTCTTCCTTAAGGTACCTGCTATAAGATATGTTTTCCTTCCTAAATTCTGGATGTTGTCTATTTATTTTAATTACATGACCACATGCCTTAGCCCTTTTGCCAGACGGAGTCTAGAGAACAGGGGTCAAATGTTCATCTGTATCATCAGAACCTGATAAATGCAAGGTGTTTATAAATATTTATATAAGCTGATTTTGTTCTCATCCTGTCATTTTATTTTAGTATATACAAAAAATAAAATAAGAAACCTCTTGGCACCTCTCATGTAGACGTTTCAGCAAAGGAATAGTTTTAAGTATCATTTTGTCCAGTCCTACATTTGATGATAGGAATGTCTTCATAATGTCCCTGCCAGGAGGTGATGCCAAGTCATTCCCACTAGACAGTTGGAAAAGTAGCTAGGACCATCCAGGTGGAGCCGAATACCTGGAGCAAGAGAGATTTCATGCACAAGGACACTAGAATCCGTCTCATTAGGATTGAGGCTTGTCCTTTTCTCCAGATGTTCTCCAACTCCAGAGGTAAGAAAAGCCCCAATAACTGGTGATAGGGGGCTGAGGCCAAACAAGTTCCTGGGTCACCATTTTGCCATGCCTCCTGTGGCTGTCACTCCCCATTCTCATTAGAGAAAGGACTTCATATATAATATGTTCAGGTATATGGGAATTCTACTGCAAAAATTGGGAGGCAGTAAAATCCGAAAGAAAGAGTGTGGTCTTTGGAGCCATCAAGATGGTTGGGGTTCAGTTTCCATTGTCTTGCTTACATGATGTGGCTAAGAATTCTGGAGTTGAGCCTCAGTAGGTCCAAGTATATTCGGTGATTTCCTATGTTTATGATTTTGGAAAATGTCCATACCTGCCCACGGGTTGGTCACGGCGAGGGCCCTAGGAGAAGGGGTGAGAATGGGTGGGACAAGAGACGCAAGAGAGTGGAGCAAGACGGATTCCGATCAAACTCATTTTATTACAAACAGGCAGCACCTTAAATACGGGGGAGCATGGGTGGTTAACTAGGAATTAGCAACCTGGTTGCTAGGTAACTTGGTCACAACAGGGGTCATGATCTCTAGGAGGAAAGCCTGCTGGCGGAAGAGAGAAGGTTTGGTAGAGAAGATAGGAACTTAGCATTAGTTAGTAGGAGGAAGAGCAGAGACCTTCAAAAACAAATGTTGATGCATTTGCATTTTATGGCACGAACAGCTCCCCACAGGAAAAATTACCCAACTTCTCTGAACCTTCCAATATGTAGAGACAATACTATTCTCACTGATTCTGATGTCAGTTAAGAAGATGCATGTTATCAGATTGGATGTGTACAGCTCCATGTAATAAAGTAGGATATAAAATGACTAAAATGAAAAGATAATTTTATTATCTTACACAACAGAAGTCCAGAAGTTGGGGAGTTTCAGGACTGGTTAAAGCATTAAGGACCTCAGTTCTTTCAGTCTGTGCCCTTAACATTAAGTAGACTTTCTTATGCTGGATTCCCACAATTCCAAAAATTATATCCAGACCCTGTAATACACAACAGCAGAGAGAGAGAGAGAGAGAGAGAGAGAGAGAGAGAGAGAGAGAGAGAGAGAGAGATCATTCTCTATGTCTAGGAAGAAGACCTTTCTCAGAAATCTTTCCCTGAGCAAACATAATTAGTCTCCTTTTAATCCACTGACTGACAAGGAGAATAGGATTGTCACGATGGTTTGTCCAGTTATATTGTAGCTAGAGTCCCTTTTCCCAAGGAGGGGATTTGAACAAAATTAGAACTGTTTTCATAGAAGAGGTAGGATGGCTGTTGGGAAGGAACCTAACAGTGTCTGTTACAACAATCAGTCTGGCACATGGTAAACATTATTTGTTAGTTAGTTTGTGATGAACTCTTACTACCTGTGAAATTTTCCCAATTTCCAAAGGACCCAATTTCCTCATCCAAAAGACAGGGATAAGTTTATCTGGTTAGCACTGCATGGTGGTGCACACTTCTAATCCCAGCACTTGGGAGGTGGAGGCAGGAGGATCAGTTAACTTCATCCTTGACTACAAAGTGAACTTGAAGTCTGCCTGAACTACATGAGACCTTGCCTCCAAAAAACAAACAATGGGAGATGGAGAGATGGCTCAGTGGTCAAAGGCACTTGCTTGAAAAGCCTGCCAGCCAGGGTTTGACTGCCCAGTACCCACATAAAACAAGATGCTGAAAGTAACGCAGGTTTCTTGTGCTTGCTCGCTTGCACACTCTCTTCCCCTCCCTCAACTAAATAAATAAAAACAAAAAGTTGTCTGATTTGTTGAATGATTATAAACTAGATAACACATATAAAATCATTGGTGCTTAGCATTAAGAACTACTTATTATAGTTATATACAATTACTGCAAGAGTACTTGGCTGTAATTTCTTACAAAAGGTTCCTAATGTTGCCCTCCACCTGAAAGACGCAAAAAAAAAAAAAAAAAAAACAAGCACTAGAAAGAGTGCATACTTATCATTCTAGAATTGTGATCTGCACATTACTTTTCTAGACCCTAATCCTGTAGGTGAATTGTGCACACCCAATACTTCTCCCTTTGTGTTGGGAGACAATGACCTCTCTAAGATGGGTCTACTGTGGTGGTGCCCTATCCCTAGGGAACACTAGACCCAATCCTACTAAAGAATTTCCTGGCCCAAAGTCAACAACCTCAGCCATCATTAAGAGTAGATTTAATTTTCTTTTCTTTTTTTTTGGGGGGGAGGGGTTTCAAGGTAGGGTCTTACTGAGTCCAGGTTGTCCTGGAATTCACTGTGTAGTCTCAGGCTGACCTTAAACTCAGCAATCCTCCTACCTCTGCCTCCCAAGTCCTGAGATTAAAGGTGTACACCAACACATCTGGCTTTAGATCTCATTTCATTTTTTAATTATTTTTATTTTTATTTGTTTGCAAGCAGAGAGAGAGAGAGAGAGAGGAGAAACAGACAGAGAGAATGGGCACACCAGGGCCTCCAGCCACTGGAAACGAACTCCGGATGTACACACCACTTGGTGCATCTGGCTTTATGTGGGTACTGGGGAATTGAACCAGGGTCATTAAGCTTTGCAGACAAGTGCCTTAACCATCAAGCTGTCTCTCCCTAGATCTCATTTCTTGATGGCTGGGTTATCAACTCAGGATGGAAACTTGATGAACAGGAAGCAGCTTCTGTTTTTTTTTTGGGGGGGGGGTTCTTGTTTGTTTGTCTTTGTTCTTGCTTCTCACAGTACCCATGACTAAGGCCATGTTGGGTCCTGTTATCATCCCATTTCTACCACTTACTAACTTACTAGAACCGTGAGCCTGGGCAAAGCACTTCATTTCTCTGGGAATATCTTTTGCCACCCTGTAAGATGGACATGACCTCATCTTTCATTATGTCCCTTCAAACTTTAGCCTGAGGCTATGACCTGTAATTCCTGAGCAACCCGTTCTATCCAGTGTCTTCCCTCCATCCCATACCCATGCTCCTTCTGCCAGGATCAGTGTCAACTCCATCCCCACCCTCACCTGGATCTCCCTTCCTCAGCCTTCAGGATGCAGTTCAGGGAAGCATTTCCTTCTCCTTCGTGTCCTGCCCACAGCAGGCCGAGTGATCCTAGAGCTCCTTGTACTTGTTCCCATGGCATTGCTCTCCAGGGACTGCAACTCTTTCAACTTCTCTGTCTTCACCTCAGGATGAGAGCAAGGTCACCATCCACCCCAGCCTATCCATCACTTTGCTCTCACATGAGTAAAGAGTGATGAGGTACTTACTGCCACTGCTCCTAAATCTGGCCAGTGATGGGGCACAGAGCAAGAGTGCTGTGTGGAGCCCAAGAGCACCCCAGCATCCTTCACTCTCCCTCCCTGTTCACCCCTGGAACCCCAACCATAGCAAAATAAGCATGGCTTACTTCCTGGAGAGACTCTCAGCAAGTGGAGCATTTCAATAAACAAATAATAAAAGTGTGGGACAAATGGGAGAGGGAAATAGAAGCCCCCAGGAGGAGGCTTGGAATCAGACTTGGCAAGAAGCTATGGATGCATTCACAGCTGTGAGATTTATGATGGGGAATTGTGTGTTTCCACATGGACCTTGCCTGCCTCCAGTTAACAGGCAGGGTGGGACGTAGTGCCAAAATGATCTGGAGGAGATAGGACACCTAGATCCATTTTACTTGGAAAGAGATCTGGATTTTTACTTTCCATCTTCAAACATAAAGGTCCTGAATAGTCTTGAGGGGTTACTTTAATGTATGTGCATCCACTCTCCACCCCCC
>PVHP010047955.1:0-12693 GCA_004024765.1 Zapus hudsonius | reverse complement strand
CTGTGTGTATGTGGGTTTGTGTGTAAAATATGTATACAAATCATATACTGATAATAAGTCATAAATTGTTTTAAAGCAAGCCTTTGGTATACATATAATTTTACAGTTGATTACTGATGAAAAATTGCATGCTATAAAGATGAATGTTCTTGTTTACTTTTACATAAAGATTTAAATTGTGGCTGAATATTTGATTCTGCTACGTGTAGAGTCCCTTCAATATTTTGAGAAGCTGGTCAATATTTTGATGTTGTAATCATCAATGCTCAGAACACCTCTGGACACAGAGATGTTGTATAAAAATGGCAGACACGTTAGAAATTCTGTCTTAATCCCAAGCCAAAATTCATTGAGCAATTCTTTAATGAAATTCAACTGAGTTAGCAACTCAAATAGCAATTTTTAAAATCAGACGTTCCAACACAATACAATCCAAAAATATATAGTAAGTTGATATTTACATGCTGAGGAATGATGGTAAGGAAACATCAATTTTTTTCCATAATTAAACCATCATGTTTCCATAGTCCCAGAAAACTTTGTATGTGCAGCCAAAGAGAAAAAAACACCAGAATTCATAATATGCAGCATCCTCAGATCTAGCCAAGGTGTTTCAGGCAGCTCTGTGTAACACAGAGACACATGCTGTGCAAGCTGTGGACATTGTGTGTTCAGAACAGAGGCTGCAGTGAAGTCACCCGAAGCAACACAGGCGAGCACTGCCAGAAACATTTTGGATTCATTATGTGTGTTGTCAATTAAGTTTTGGTCACTGTTCATTTATAAACCGTTTATTGCTGCCAAATTTTTCATGATCCTCCCACATTCAGTTATGTGACCCCATAGGAAACGGCAACTCACAGTTTGAGAAGCTAAAAACTAAGTCACTTAAAGAATATAGCTGACATAGCTCAGTGGTAGAGTGTTTTCCTAGCATGTGGGAGAAGCCCTGGATTTGGTCTCCAGTACCAAAAAAAAAAAAATGACAGAAAGAAAAGAAAAGAAAGTATTACAGTATAGAGGAGAATGTCCATAGGGTATGCAAATAACATGCCATTTTACAAGGGCCTTGAGCATCTGAGGATCTGGATCCTTGGAGGACCCAAAAATCCTGAGGAATGACTGGTTTTATTCCTCATCAAATCCATCTTTGACCAGACAGACTAATGAGTAGTGTGCATAATCTATAGTCATTTATTCAATGAAAATGTACTGAGAACCTACTAACTAGATATACAAATAATAATGAGTAATGCCTAGGTTCCATCTTAAAGAGATGCCCGGCGCAATGGAAAAGAGAGTTGTATGGGAATAAATGCTGTGACAACAGCGTGTACACACACACACACACACACACACACACACACACACACACACACACACTGCATGCTCTCTAAGGACAAAAAGAGGCTGACAGAATCTGGAGGGAGCAATGTTCTAGGAGAAGGATGCTCTAGGCATAGAAAGGGTATCAGAAGAGATACCATGGTGCAGATGTGAACACCAGTTCAGGGAACCCTCAATCCAGTCCCCTCTTGTGCTGGAAAGATGAGCCTGGATTCTGCCATTTGCTAACTTGATAACCTTGAATCTTCTGATCTTCCATTTCCTTATCACCCCAATCACTGCAGTGCTATAAAGTTCTTATGAAAATTACATTCAGGTTTTTAAAATATTTATTTATTTATTTATTTATTTGCAAGCAGAGAAAGATAGAGAGAAGAGAGACAGACAGAGAGAATGGGCATGCCAGGGTCTCCAGCTACATTTGGCTTTACATGGGTACTGGGGACATAGACTCAGGTTATTAGGCCTTGCTTGTGCACCACTGAACCATCCATCTCTCCAGTCCTTAGTTTTGAATAAATGAGATTACCAAGATATAGCAAGCAAAAGTAGAAGAAATGACAAGTAGCATATAAAGAATAAAACACCAAGCCAGGCATTGGATGACAGCCAGCAGAAATGACTGGAGTAATCCCAGTGAAAAGTGGGGGGGGGGGGTGGCAAGCAGCAGGTAGGTGACAAACACACACACTATCCAGCAGAAATGACTGGGGAGTTCCAGATCAAGGATCCCAGGCCAAATGTCTTCTCCTTGGTTGGAACTCCCCATTCCCTGACCCAACACAGGCATTTATGCCATAGGATAAACAGTAGTGATGTCTGCTCAAGTTCTAAGATTTGTGTTATGAGTGCCAGGAGACACCAGACAGCCCAGAAGTGGCTTACCTTCCAGCTGCTCTCAAGAGCACAGTGTTTTTAAACCTCGGAGGGTTTATTGTTCTCCTTTGTTCCTGTCAGTGCCAGGGGGACAGGACAAGGGATGTCAAAGGACGCTGTGGACAACTCAATTCCACCAATAAGACATGGGATGATGGCTGACATCCAGGCAGGGGATGAGCCACCCCTGGCCTATCACACAGGGCCCAAACAAAACCAATGAGAAAGTGACGAGATAAACAAGAGACCTATCACCACAGCAAGTCAGATAACTCATGAAAGGACAATGGAGACAGACACCAATGATACCCAACACAACTTAAAGCAGAAGTCCAGAGATACTTAAGATCTCATCAATAAAGCAGAGTTGAAACTCACCCATCATGACTCAGAAACTGAGCAGAAGAGGGGGCAGAAAGATTGCAAGAGCCATGGTGGGGGAGAATATCCAAGATATTGATCCCCTCAGCAACAACATACAAAGGAGAAAAAAAAAACTAGCTACCTCTGGTGAAATTCATCACCCCCTACCCCATGGGTTGAAATGCCCACCGAGGAGGGCCCCAGTGGGTTGGGGACAGGGAAGAGGGAAATGGGGGTACCACCACAAGATTTGCTCATACAATGTATCTAATTATTGATAATAAAGATGTTTTTAAAAATGTATGTGCCACCACAAAAAAATAAAAACCTGCTTGGATCTGAGGTGGGAGTGAGGGGAGGGCTCTACCCCATCTTTACAGTCAGCTCTTAGTACGCTTAAAGAGCACATGACAATTTCTAATACAGCCTGTATTACACTACAGGACTGTCGTCTGCACACAACATGGCAGGGCCATTGCACTCATGAACTCACAGCAGCTGTGATTTCTGCACAAAGTAGTCGGTCAGCACTCCATCATGGGTGAGGAGGGGCTCATGAGGCCCCGCCCCTCCCTGAGGAGCTAAAGACAATTAATGGGTGCTGGGGGAGAGACAATTATTCTCTGTGGTGCCCTTGGTAAGCAGTGGTCAGAGAGGTTTAGCAGAAGTGGGGGAGGGGTGACTGGGTATGAGAGCTAGACATGCTCAAAATACAATATGTACATGCATGAAATAGACAAAGAAAGTCTTCAGTCTCGTGTTCTGCCAGGAGTAGGGGCACACACATGTAATCCCAGCACTGGAAAGGCTGAGGCAGAAGGACTGGGAGTTTGAGGCCAGCCTGGGTCATATGATAAGATTTTTGTCTCAGTAAAAATTAAAAAAGCAAGCCTGATGCTCCAAGAATTAGGCTCAGCTCAGGAATCATTGTATAATTTTATAAATAAGTATGGGGCCCAACGGGCACTAAATCAAAGGAAAAAAAATAAACCTGTTCATCTCAAGGAATTGAGCCACAAGTGCTCTGGGTGTCACTGTCCCAAAGGGCTCTAGGTGCCACTGGGGACACGTGACTCTGCCTTGGTTCTCCAAGCTAATGACCTTTAGAACTATTGCCACATCCAGACAACTCAATTTTAAGGAGATTTGATCAGGAAGACCCGGAGACATCGAGTGTCACAGTGAAGTTGCAAGTGTACATAAAGGACAGTCATAAAGCCACACTCTGGGCCCAGAACTTGGACCTGCCATCGGAGAAGGAAACAGCATCAATATACAAGTCACAGTAAACAAGATAGATTTTAATCAACTTGATTTATGACCCCGGCAGAGAACTTTATATCTCCAATACAATACTACATACAAATTCCAATCAAGTGACTGGCTCCCTAAAGTGCTGTGCAAAGAAGGTTATTTTTTAATGAAAAACTTTATTTTAAAAATTGACATAATCCCCTCTCACCACTCTCCGTTGTCTCCCATTCCCCCCCCCCACTGAACCTCTTTTTTCCTACTAGTCTCTCTTCTAGTTTTATGTCTTTTTATTTGTCCTCCTCCATAATCCACAAGAACCTGCTGATGGACCCAATACTGTGCAGGTCTGTGTGGGTCATGACAGGCACTGTGAAGTCATGAATACAATGACCACTTTGGTTCTGGAGGGTGGCCTTCTAAAGCATCCCTTCCCATCCATCTGCTCTTACATTCTTTCCACCACCTCTTCCACTGTAGTCCTGGAGCCACTGGAGGGTACCAGGGTACCTACCGTACAGAGGGCTCACTTAGTGTTGAACACTCAAATGTCACTGCTCAGCCCTTGGAGGAGCAGTCACCGCCATCTGAAGAGAAACGCTTCTCTAACCAAGAGAGAGCAGCACTAATATATGGGCATAAACATAAATATTCAGAGGGTAATTTGATGGACATTATACATCCATGGAGTCAAGCAATAGTAATAGCTTCTGCTCTAGGATGTGTGGCCTTCCCAGCCATAGGCTTTTGACTAAGTGTTCAGTATCAGGCATGAATTCCCTCCAGTAAAGCAGGCCTCAGATCTTGAGAGCTGTGTAGCTTGCAGGGTCTACTGCTGGTTAAGACCACTGATGGCTTTTCTCCCTCAGCAGGCTGCATAGCACTTTCTAGCTATTGAAGCCTGTCTTGTGCCCAAGGGAGCATGGTGATCAATTAGTAATGTCTGCCATGAGCACAGAATGGGGGATGATAGCAAATATAGCGTATCTTTGCCATCTCTGTCGATGCATCAAAAAAAACCCTGTTAATCAGAAGAAGAATTGATCAACCACAGGAGGACGAAAAGGGGGAAGCCAATGAGGTCCATGTGGACACAGCCCAAGGAGTCCTGGAGCAGGTATTTCTCTGGTGAGGAATAGCACAAGGCAGGAGTCACATGACTAAGTGCTCACCACCTTCATGTGACTTATGTGACTTCATGTTTACAAAGGAAACTCCTGTGTTACATGCCTTCAAGGAAAGAATGACCTGGGTCAGGATATGCTTAGAGTCAACTTATCAGGCCTGTTCCTCAACGTTGATAGTCCTTAATGGAGATTAAGCAGACATCTTTTTGGTTGCATTGATTGCTCTCTGGACACAATTCATGAGTACCCGTTCCAGGTAGATGAATGGGCACCAAGGAGGCCTGGGTATAATCAGGTTTCTGACTCGACAAAGTTTAGCATTGGTCCTAAGTAGATGGCTCAGTCAGTAAAGTACTTGTCTCACATACATGAAGACCTGAGTTCTATCCCCAGTACCCACGTAAAAGCCACACATGGTGTCATGTACCTAGGAACCCAGGGCTGGGAAGGCAGTGATAAGAGCATCCCCAGGGCTTGCTGGCCAGCCAGTTGAGCCTAATCGGTGAGCTTCAGGCCAGCGAAAGACTTTGCCTCAAAAAGAGGTGTGTACGGTACCACTGAGTGTCTTAGTCAAGTTATAAACACTTCATGTAAGTGCATATAAAGGACAGTCATAACTGATGACATCCAACATTGTCCTCCAGCCCCTACATGCATGCACACATGTGCATGAAGCATGTGTGTACAGATGCACAACACAGAGAGCACACAATGTAAAGCTAAGGACCAGACACTGAACCATAATAAAGTCTCTGTATGCCACAGTCTCCTAACCACCACCACACGCTAAGAAAATATAGGGTTCAATGAAATCATTAGCATATTTCCAGGAACCCAATTAGCAGATCAGCTGAGTTCTGAAGGTAAGACCACTATGTTATTTATTTTAATGAAGACAGAAAGGAAGTAAAGTTTCTGATGCTGGAGACTGGGAGACCCAGATGGAGCCCATGAGTTCTTATCAAACACACAGAGCACGGAGCTTTTGATCCCAAGCCAGTGATCTTTCTCCTGTCACCCTGCTTCTACACAACTTTTCCTGAAACTCATTGGCTCTGTCATTCACTTACTCACTTACACAACACATATCTATTGAGCACCTATAACACATTGTGTTTTGCACAGGAATACTTTTGTAATGATGAGCAAGAAGAGACTCAGTTTCAGTTCTCATAAAGATAATAGTCTAGTGAGAAAGATAAATACTAATTAGTTTCTTGCACAAACAAATACAAGACCACAAAGGGAGTTGCACAGCTGTCTGGGGCAAGAAATGAAATACTTGAGCTGTACAAGGACACCGGAGAAGGCAACCTACAGGAGTGATAACAGCTGAGCGCTAACTGATACGAGAAGTCCCAAGAGGAAAGGAACAGTCACACAAAGATCTTGGTGGCAGCAGAGGCTCAAGAAACAGGGTCAGTGTGGGACCAGATGGGGCTAGAAAGGAACAAAAGGCCAAACCCTTCAGGACCCACAAAACAAATGAAGGATGTTTTCTTTATTTGTGTGGAGGAAAGGGGACGACATGCATGCGAGTGCCCTTTGAAAAATTTCATTATGAAGAATGAGTCCTGACATGGTATTTATAGAGTCAAGGGCTGGGAAAAGACATGCCGAGCTAAGCCATCTTCAGCAGCAACCCCCCACACTTGTGGTCCCTCTTTCCAACACTGAATCGCATTTTGAACATCACATAAATAGATGCTATGCACAACAGAAGTATGCATTTCCAAAGAACGTTTTGGAGAGAAACAACTTGGTTCTATCATCCACATACAGAAAGAGATTTCCATTGGCTTTTCACATTTAATTTATTTTTGCAGAAAGATATTTAAAAGTCTGTGGGATTGGAGGTTTTCTTTGAACTGACATCAAACCACCAGACCAGCTAAGGAAGGTTCAGCCAGACTTTGATGTGCCTCAGCACACACATAGCAAGCAGCCTTTTTCTTGGGATGCACAAACAGGGAGAAAATAGTACTCGCTACCATGAGCCACTCCTTATTAAAAATAATTAGTGGAGGTAGTGTAGAAATCACTGTTAAACTCCTCTTTTTCTCTAATTATCCTCTTAAACACCAAGACCAAGTCATGAAAAACTACTTGGGATATTTCAGAAACTATCTTGTTATATTCTATCCAATAAAAGCTTAAGCAAGAAATTGCACTCAGACCAAACAAAAACAACAAAAATTAAAATGATTTTTCTGGTTTTCAAACACTCCTTTTCACTTCTTAAACTTTATTATATTTATAGCTGAGAATAAATGTTATTGCTTTGCTCAGAAAATGGAATTTTCTTTAGACACCATGGAAAGATCCACAGCTATCAGCAAATTCTAATAGTGTTTTCTGGGCTTCTCAGCAGGGTTCAGCCAAAAGTTTGTATGAAATAAGAAAAGTGTGCAGCCTGCCTGGAGTCACGTGTGTCCACACACTTTACCAACCAATACCCATAAAAGCCATTTCCTGTTTAGGGTCCCTCTAACCCTGGCTTCTCTCCTCACCAGCCTCTTGATCTGCACTAGTCGCTTGACCTGTCTAAGGTTTACTTTGCTTCCCTTAAAATGGAAATAGTAACTAAGTGTATGTGTAAGGGGAATTTCAAACTAAAAGTTGAAGTGACAGGCTCTGTGTTTCTGAGATTATGTTGAAAATGCTCTACTTTCTGAGAAACCTGCCACATGGACCCACTCTGTCTCCACACCTCTCCTGACTCAAGGAAAAACAAGCCCAGTTTCCTGCTTGCTTCAAGGCCTCTGCAGATGTGGACCTCCCAAATCCCCAACCTCTGTACCTCAAGTGCATTATTGTAGCAAAATGAGTGTGAGCTCACTGCCCCCCCCCCCACTCCCCTGCATTCACTGTTAACATCCTACTGATGTTTGTCCGCCAGGTGGCCAATCTCATTGCATGAAGTGGAAACCTGTCAGGGCTCTGAAGTTCTGTGAGATAAGGAAGAGACAAGGCCGGAGAATACCTGGGGAGAATATCTGAAACCTATTGTAAATGTGTAAACTGCTAGGTGATGGTAACTGGCATGTGTAATGTCACATACCCTACTCTGTACTGACTATAAAATTCCTTGTCAACTGGGGTGCAGGGCCCAAGACCTTTTTCCTGAGCTTGGAGCCCCCGGGCCCGGGTTTAGAATAAAACTTCACTCTCCTCTTGCCAAAGCGGCTCTGTCTTTAGTCACTGGGTATTTCTGCAACAGCATCACTCCCTGTTCTGGTCTCATGATTTCCCATAGCTTCTCACCGGGATAGAATTTTTATGAACATACATCACTGGCTCTCCCAAGAAGGTAACTTCTTCCTGAGGACATTAAGAACGTAATATCTGAAAAATGAGAGTGGTGGTTCATGCCTTTAACCCAAAAACTTGGGAGGTAGGAGGGTCTGTTGAGGTCCGAGGTCGAGCACTCCACACAGAACAGAAAACACACATGATAATACAAGTCACGTAGCAAGGTTTATTTCAGCATGCTGAGGTCTGGGTCTTGGCTCAAAAGTTGAACCTCTGACCCAGGACCCCTCTTCTGTCTTCTTCACTAGGTTTTATAGGTTTGAGTTTACAGGCATGTGACATTTCATAGTTATCTATTATTTTTATGGCATACAGGTGGCTGTTTGAGGTTACAAGCATGGACACTTCACAGTTATCTACTATCTTTACTAAACAGTTATCTGCTATCTTTATGGCCCACAGGTGGCTCATGGCCTTTTAACCCACATCCTGGACACATCTAAGTGGTCACTCTAATCTCATGGCAACCATCTGGTTGCCTATTTACAGACATTCCTTTAAACTCAGACCTTCTTTACCAGTGATGAATTTTTTTTCTCCTGAGAAGTGAGTAGGGGGCTTTTCGTCCATCTGTTCCTTTGATCTGTCAAAGCTTCTAAGATGGTGAATTGCCTGTCCCCAACAGCCCCAGCCCCCAGGTATCCCCAAGGCCGACCCTGCCCACTGGTGGGCCAGCTTCTTCTTCGGGAAGTCTGCTTTCCCCTTCATGGCCCCAATGTTGGAGTCTCCTGAGCACTCGGCAGAATCCCCCCAGAACAACAGCAGTGTGGTCACCGGTGGCCAGGCCACAGAAACCATGAAGCAGCAGCCAGCCAGGCCCCCATCCTGACCTGACAGGACCACCAACCCACACGTTCAAGTTGCTAGGCCGGATCCCTGCCCGCCCTCCCCATTCTGCAAACTAGACCGGCTGCAGCAAGTGCCTGACACCAGCAGGAGCTTGAGAAAGCCCCCGCCTCTCTCACCACACCAAAATATCCTCACCCCGTAATTGTGCCTTGTACCGAGCAGAAAATAAAGTCCCCGTGGCATAAAAAAAAAGAAAAGAAAAAGGAGATCTTATTCATCCCTAAATTTAGCTCCAGGGATAAAATGCGCATTAGCTGAATACAAGAATGCCTAACAATATCCATATCTAATTATTCTAGTAGAATCATGGAAATTATGGGGAGACTAAAATTTATTATGAATCAGGTGTGGTGGCCTACGCCTTTAATCCCAGCACTGGAGAGGCATAGGTAGGAGGATAACCATGAGTTCAGGGCCACCCTGAGACTACATAGTGAATTCCAGGTCAGCCTGAGCTAGTGAGACCCTACCTTGAGAAAAAAAAACTTATACTGCCATTTGTCAAAGAATCACTGCCTGCTAACTACACTCAAGTTCCATGGGTAATTTTAACTGATGGATGAACATGTAGGGGTGAGAGCCTCCACTAGCCTACCCTCTCCCTGGGAAGTGCCTTCTGTCCTTTGTTTATTCCCTTCCTAGAAAGAACTGCAGTTTATAACCATGTCTTCTTGCAGTCACTACTTGTCCAGCGCCAAGAGTTCTTGATGCTCGATTTTTGTCTCTTGCTCATTGATGCACCACAGCACTTCACAGTAGGTGTTCCAAAGATGCTTGTTCAAGAAATGAATGAGGCCAGCATGTATATAGAACTCTGTGTTTCATCAGCTGCTGCATTACATTGTGTGTGTGTGTGTGTGTGTGTGTGTGTGTGTGTGTGTGTAAGAGAGAGAGAGAGAGAGAGAGAGAGTTAGTTAGTTTTGAGACAGGGTATCATGTCACCCAGGCTAGTCTTGTCCTCCGGATCCTCCTGACTCAGCCTCCCATGTTTCCAATGCTGGAATTATAGGCATGCACCACCATACTGACTTCTGTTACATTTCTAAGATAATTAAGGAAAACCAGAATTTCATCCTTTGAAGCAAAGGAAATGATAGAGAATCAAAATTTTAGGGGAGAGGAAAAAAATTGACCATTGTTAACCACCAAGATGAAATTGAAGAATTTAGCAGATGAATCCCTGTGACTGAATCTCAGGGATGCATAATTCAATCCCTAATCTCAGAGATCTTTACTTGAAGGGGGTGAAGGGAGATTCACTTAATAAATTAAAGGATTAACAAATATGGTATAGGACAGCCACAGAGAACACAAATTCCCTATAGACAACTCATTGCTAAGAGTTTGAGATTCAACTACACAGTTTCATCATCCCAGCTCACTGGTCAGAGGTCACAGGTCACAGGTCACTCTCCGGAGTAAGGGAGGATACCAAGATTCCAGGACTCTAAAGGGATCCTGTTCCCTCATGTGAAGCAAAACAATAGGTGTAGAGAAGTTTCCCTCCCACACTCCTGACTTTCCTTAACTATAAATACACCTGTTTCTGTAAAGACTGTGAATTAGCTATGTTCATTAAGTCCACTGGGTCAATGTCAGTGATCCTAGGAGATACCAGCGTGGACATAAAAGTCAAGAAACTAGCTTGATGCTCAGGCAGCATAATCAGTATAGCCATGAGCCATCCCTTTGGGGAACCACAGCACTACTGGCCAGTCATATAACCAGGGAGAAAACAAAATAACTAAAATGACTAAAATGATCCTATCACCACTCATACCTAGCTTTGTTTGCATGGTTTGGGGCTGTGGTAGTTTAAATGTATGTCCCCAGTAGACACAGGTGTTTTATTAAAGCCTCTAACTTGGATTCCCAGCTGCCTGGCTGAAAGAGGTTTCACTTGGGCAGATCTTGGAGTCTAGCCCTTTAAGGTGTGTTTGGGGGTGATCTGAATTCCAGCCTGAAGTATGCAGAGAGGTTTTGAGCTCTGGCTGTGCTTGCTTGTGGTGCTGGCTGTTGGGTGGTCTTTCTGCTTGGATTTATGAATGGCAGCCAGCTTTATCTGCCATTTAATGGAACTTCCCCTAATCTATAAGCTTGAAATAAATCACTTCCTTCCATAAACTGTGTCTGGTTTGGATGTTCATCCCAGCAACATATAGCTGACTACAACAGGGCCCAAAGGATTCTCAGGCACTCAGCTCCAAGGGAAGGTGGTTGAAACCTTGTTTTTGTCAGCAGAATCCACATAGGATAGGCCTTTCTGAAATATTCAATATCCCCTACATTGAAATTATTCTTTTCCTGGATGGCTGAAGATCCTGGGAAATTCTCTAGAAACATTGCTCTGGCTGACATAAACAAGATAGAAGCAGGCAGGAGAGAAACAGAAAAGAGACTGTGGTAGTTTTGAGGAAATGTCTCCCAATAGAATTTATTATAATTGTGAATTGTCTTCAGCCTTCTGGCTGGAGGAAGTGTCACTTTGGCCTGGCCTCCTGGGGTCTAGCCCTGAGATATTTCAAATTGGATGCAAAATACTAGGAATAGATATGCAAAAAAAAGCCGAAACCCCAGTCTGGCAGTTCTGCATTTTTGTGAGTTACAGTGTAGTTGCTTGAGGTGCTGGTGGTAGGTTTCTCTCTCTGCTTGCTTCTGTGAAAGGGAGCCAACCTTTTCCTTAACTACCCATGGATCTGTTCAATAAATACTTTCCTCCCCAAAATCGTTCCTGGTTTGGAGATTCATCCCAGCAGCATGTGTCTGACTACGACAGAGACCTTTGGCATTCTTAAGAATACGTCAAGAAGCTAAAACTCTAAAAAGCCTTTTTCTCCAGACCTCCCAAGCTACTGGGAACAGAGCTTCTACAGAGGGGTTAAAGAGAAATTATCACTTAGACAAAACAGAAAGACAGAAATCCTTGAAATTTTAATCTTTCCAGGTTTTTTGAGTTATAGATGGGGAAAAAAAATCAAAACAGGGCAGGGAAAGCCCTTTAAACTGTGAAGTAAGTTTCCTTCATTTATTTTTATGGTTTGCTTTTCCCTTGTGCAGAACAAACTCTAGTGTTACATCCCAGCCTAGAATAAATCTTCTGGGCTGAATGATAAATCAGGGATTGTAATGGAAATCACTATTGACCTTTAAAAGGGCACTGTCTTTATATTTTCACACTCTGCTGTTTGAAATGTCGACTCCGAATCAGGAAAATAATATGCCATCGATTTCTCTCCCTACCCTCTTGTAACAGAGCTTGAAATTGACCTGGAAAGTATTGGTATGCGTTTTCTCATTACTGCTTCAACATCATCGGAAATGGTGATTAATGATTCTGTCTTGGGAACAGCATTGTTAGACCTTGTAATTACTGTGTGTCCAGAGAGCAGCAGCTTATCCTGTTCATACCAGAAGTGGGTGTGTTTTCATTCTCATGTGGTAAAACTTGGTGACTCTTGATTAAAAACCTAGGCAAGATGAGAATATTATTTCCTTTATTATGGTTTATCTTATTACTGGCTTCTCCTTTTTCAATTAAAGTTGGCCCTCCATAGACTCAGTTTCCACA
>PVHP010047954.1:0-12709 GCA_004024765.1 Zapus hudsonius | reverse complement strand
CTCTCTCCTCTCTCTCCTCTCTCCCCTCTCTCTCTCCTCTCTCTCCTCTCTCCCTCTCCCTCTCTCTCCTCTCTCCCTCCCTCCTCTCTCTCCCCTCTCCCCTCTCCTTCTCCCTCTCTCTCTCTCCTCTCCTCTTCTCTCTGTCTCTCTACCCAAGGAGAGAGAGGGAGAGAATGGGCACACCAGGGCTTCCAGCCACTGTGCCACTTTGTGCATCTGGCTTTATGTGGGTACTGGAGATTTGAACCCAGGTTGTTAGGAGGTCCAGGCAAGCTCATTCATTCTCCTCTCTCTCTCTCTCTCTCTCTCTCTCTCTCTCTCTCTCTCTCTCTCTCTCTTTGCTTGCCAATACATAAATAAAATATTTTATAAAAGAAAAATTGTCAACTACCTTAAGTTCACTTCTTTTTACTTTTGTGTATGTGTATATGGTTTACATGTGTGTGTGCATGTCTGTGTGGGGGCACTCGTGTGTGTTTGCATGTGTGTGTGAGGGCACGTGTGTGTGCATGTGTGTGGGAGTGTGGGTGCACATGTACTTGTATGCATGTGGAGACCAGAGGTTGACATCACATGTCTTCCTCAAAAGCTCACTATTTTTGTTTGCTTTTTTTCAAAAAAATATTTATTTATTTATTTATGACAGAGAGAAAGAAGCAGATATATACTGAGTGACAGAGAGGTAATGGCCTCCAGCCACTGCACATGAACTCCAGATGCATGAGCCACCGGGTGAATCTGGCTTTATGTGGGTGCTGGGGAAGTGAACCCAGGTCCTCAGGCTTTGCGGAAAAGTGCCTTAGCCAGTGAGCCATCTCTCAAACCCTCGTTTGCTTTTTTGAGGCCTGGTCTCACCGTAGCCCAGGCAGATCTGGAATTCAGTCTGTAGCCCAGGCTGGCCTTGAATTTCACATTCATGGCTATCCATCTACCTCAGCCTCCCAAATGCTGTGATTAAAGGCATGAGCCCAGCCATTCTCTCTCCCTCCCCTCTCTTTTTCTTTTTCTTTCTTTCTTTTTCTTTTTTTTTTTCGAGGTAGGGTCTCGCTCTAGTCCAGGCTGACCTGGAATTCACTATATAGTCTCAGGGTGGCCTTGAACTCACGGCAATCCTCCTACCTCTGCCTCCCGAGTGCTGGGATTAAAGGCGTGCGCCACCACACCTGGCTTTCCCTCCCCTCTCTTAAATAATAAAAAATAGGTATATTTTAAAAACAATAAAAAATGTATCTGCTAAACTATTTCAAATTGTATATCGCCAGCGGTGACTCACATCTTTAATCCCAGCACTGAGGAGGCAGAGGTAGGAGGATCGATATGAGTTCAAGGCCAGTTTGAGAATAATACATAGAGAATTCCAGGTCAGCCTGGGCTAGAGCGAGACCCTACGTTAAAAAAACATTGTACATTGGCTGTGTGTATCAGACAGGATTAACTGAAAAGTTTTACCGATATAACTCGGGGATGATTATTACTTCATGAGAGGAAGGAGTGGGCTTGTGAGAGAGAAGTTCCACTTGCAGATGCAGGGATTTCAGTGACAGCTTGGAGGGAGCTTTCTGGTCTGTTCCCAAGGCCCAGTGTTCTCATGACTGAGGGAAGTTCCCTTGATGGACACTAGGCGGCGCAATGAGACCGCACACTATGGTGCTGGGCCCGCAGAACCATGTGAGTTGCCTGACTCAATTTCCTCCCCTTTACAATGGGGTCAGACTGGCTCAGAAGAACTTGAGCTTAGGAGGCAGACAGACACCCCCCATTCCATGATGGCTCGGCTAGCACCCCGATTTCACAGGCTCATTCATAGGTTATTCCTATGTCAAAAGAATATTAAAAATTAGGGGGCTGGAGAGATGGCTCAGCAGTTAAGATGCTTGCCTCCAAGGCCTAAGTACCCGGGTTCGATTCCCCAATAAATGTCCATGTAAAGCCAGATGCATAGTGGTGCGTGCATCTGGAGTTCGTTTGTGGTGGCTGGAGGCCCTGGCGTGCCCATTCCCTCTGTCTTTCTTCTATTTGCAATTAAATTAAATTAAATATTTTTTAAAAAAAGTCTAAATTTTTAAAAAGGAAAAACATTCCAATGGTGTGTTCAAGTTTTACTTCAGCTAAAAGTTTATCATTTCTTTGACCCCTAAACTTTTCACCTGCCCCTCCTGGCTGCTGTATCTCTGCAGACTTAGCAGGTGAGTCAGCCTGAGGACCCAGGTTCGATTCCCCAGTGCCCACATAAAGCCAGATGCACACGGTGGCTCATGCATCTGGAGTTCATTTGCAGGGACTGGAACCATTTCCTAGATGTTTGACCTTGGGCAAGCTGCTTGGCTCCCCTGGGCCTCACTTCCTCACCTATGGATTCTGGATGGCATCTCCCCTTTCGGTTAACCTCCCATAGCCTGTACATTCTAGCACATTCTGAGACCAGGAGCTCAAGAGACCACCCAGATTTAAAATCCTCCAGCCTTTCTTAGTCACGTGATCACTTTAAAGCCATATTCTGGGCTAGAGAGATGGCTCAGCAGTTAAAGGCACATTTCTTTTTTAAAAAACTATTTTTATTTTTGGGCTGGAGAGATGGCTCAGAGTTGGGGCACTTCCCTGCAAAACCTAATAGGCCCAAGTTCAATTCCCCAGTACACATGAAAAGCCAGATACACAAAGTAGTGCATGCATCTGGAGTTCATTTGCAGTGGCTAGAAGCCCTGGTGTTCCCATTTCTCTCTCTCTCTCTCCCTCTTTCTCCTTGCAAATAAATAATTTTATTTTTATTTACTTGCAATGAGAGAGAGACAATAGACCCTGAGCCTCGGGAAGTGTGATAGAGCTGTCCCAGTGCTGAACACTCCACTGTCACTTCTCAGCATTATGGTGTCTCTTGTATAATCTCAGTGGTCACCGCCATCTGAGAAAGAGAAGCTTCCTCTAGACAAGAGTGAGAGTAACATTACTCTTTGGGTGTGCTTATTTATTTATGTTTAAAGTGCTTGTAAGGCAGTTTGGTGGGCGAAATATATGTATTTAGCCAGACAACAGCAGGTGTTACTCCCTAGGGCTCATGACCTCCCCGCTATAGGGCTTTGACTAGGTCATCAGTATCAGGCATGGATTCCCTCCCATGGAGCGGGCCTCCAGTCCAATTAGAGAGCAAGTGGTTTCCCTCCTAATAGACGTGCCACTGCTGCCCCAGTTGGCACATTTGGCCTGGCTGGCCAGGCTTAAGGCTTGCAAGGTCCACTGCTGCTCCCCACCCATAGGACTGCGTGCAGCCATAGACAACGCCCATTGGTTGGAATTCAGTGAGAAGGCCCAGGTCCTGCCTTTTGGCCACAGTCAGTGCTAAAGACCAGCCTCTGATTCAACCTTACCTGTGAGGCTAAGTCCCCCGCCATGCCCACGTTCCACATCGGGGAAACAGGAAGGCTGCCTCGGGCATAACAGCCTTCCTTTCCTACCTCCATCAGGGTTGCTGTGAGAATCCAGAGAGAAGCTGAAGATCTCTGCCTGCCAGCCTGTGCAATTCTGTCCCAGCGGCACGTGGTCCTGTGATCGTATGTTCTCAGAATGTACTAGAATGTATGGAGTGTGGGAGATTCACTAGAAGGGGAGGCAGAATCTATGCAGCTCTGGAGAGAAGTCACTGTCCATGCTGGGGTGAAACGTTGGTGACGTGGGGTTACCACGATCTTGGAAGTAAGTCCAAGAAACTCACTGGCTCACCAAGCTGGGCTTGGCCGGACTGATTTCTTTGGTCTACCATTGGCACCCTTGGCGGGGAGTGTGGCTAGCGAGCTGCTTCCATCTCTCAAGGAGATGATACAACAGTAGCCTGTCTACTCAAGGCCTACAGCCAGGAGCAGTGCAAAATCTGGCATTGTTATTATTATTATTAATTACTTTGTTTTTTTGAGGTAGGGTTTTGCTCTGGTCTAGGCTGCCCTGGAATTCACTCTGTAGTCGCAGGGTGGCCTCGAACTCACAGAGGTCCTACCTTGCTTGCAAAACTTGATGGCCTGGGTTCGATTCCCCAGTACCCACAAAAGACCAGAAGTACAAAGTGGCACATGTGTCTGGAGTTCACTTGTGGTGGCAGGAGGCCCTGATGTGCCCATACTCTCTCTCTCTCTCTCTTTCTCTCTCCCTCCCTTTTCCCTCCTTCTTTCTCTCTGGCCCTCTCTGTCTCTCTCTCTCTCTTTTTCTCTCCCTCCCTTTTCCCTCCTTCTTTCTCTCTGGCCCTCTCTGTCTCTCTTTCTCTCTCTCAAATAAATATTTTTTTGTATTTTATTTATTCATTTTCAAGCAGAGAGAGAGAGAGAGAGAGAGAGAGAGCACCACACACACCAGGGCCACCACCTTGTGGGTCTGGCATATGTGGGACCTGGGAAATTGAACCCGGGGCCCTAGGCACTGGAGGCAAGTGCCTTAACCGCTGAGCCATCTCTCCAGCCCTCAAATAACTATTTTTAAAAATAATCTCAGAGATGAACTTCAAAGTACCTAGACAAAATCCCAGAGGATTTGGAGGATGTGTTCTCTAGTCGGGCCTTTAGATTTTTTCCCCTCAGTCAGATAGTGATCCTAACTATCAGGCATTTGACTCTGCAGTGACCCCCAAAGATCCCTGTGTTGAAAATGAGGCCTTTAGTCCTGACGCTTTGGGAGGTGGAGACATCGCGAAGGAATTGATCCTAGTTGAAGGTCATTGTGCCTGTGTGTTGGAAGGGGGTACTGGAATCCCCAACTTTTATCTATCTATCTATCTATCTATCTATCTATCTATCTATCTATCTATCATCTATCTATCCAATCAATCTATTGATTTGAAAGCAGAGAGAGAGAGAGAGAGAGAGAGAGAAGGTGAGGGGGAGAGACAGAGAATGGGTGCACCAGGGCCTCCAGCAGCTGCCACAAACGAACTCCAGATGCATGTGCCACTTTGTGCATCTGGCTTTACGTGAGACCTGGGGAATTGAACCTGGGTCATTAGGCTTTGCAGGCAAGCGCCTGAACCGCTGAGCCATCTCTCCAGCACGATCCCACCCTTTCTCTCTGCATCCACCTTCTCTCTGCCACAGACCCAAAAGCCAACTGTCTGAGAGCTCTGAAACCCTTAATCAAAATAATCAATTCCTGGGGCTGGAGCGATGGCTCAGCAGTTAAGGAGCTTGCCTGCAAATCCTAATGACCTGGGTTCAATTCCCCAGTGCCCATGAAAAGCCAGATGCACAAGGTGGTACGTGCATCTGGAGTTCATTTGCAGTGGTTGGAGGCCCTGACATACCCACATTCTCTCAAAAGCCTTAAAAAATAAACAATTTCTTTAAGTTGATGTCCTTGAGGATCTGTCACGATGACAGAAAACCGGTTAACACATAGGCATATGGTTCTTACATTACCCACACGGTTCCCAATACATTAAGAAGAAGCAAGCCATGGACACATGCAAACGGTATGATAGACTTTGTATACTTTGAAGGGTTACACATAACACTTCTTGATGAACAGATTCTTCTAGAAGAGTACAGAAGCTAGGCAGAGGGGGGCTAGGGGGAAGGAAGCTGGGGGTGGGGCCGAGCGTGTCACTGCTTCTGAAATGTGTGCATCTGCGTGCATATGTATCCATGTTCCTGCACAACTTGAATAAAGAAAGAACAGCAGGGGAAAGAAGCAAGCTGCACAAAAGCGAGCACACCTTTAGTCCCAATGCTCGGGAGGCAGAGGTAGAAGGATCTCTGTGAGTTCAAAGCCACCCTGAGGCTACACAGTGAATTTCGGGTCAGCCTGGGCTAGAGCGAGACCCTACCTCAAAAATTGGGCATCTTGGATACAAGCAAAATAATAAAACCCTCGAGGCTGGAGAAAGTTGACAAAATTCTCTCAGCTGGAGTCGTAGCTCAGTTGGTAGAGTGCCTGCCGAGCACGCATCAAAGCCCTGGGTTCCAACTAGGTGTGGCAGTGCGTGCCTGTAACCCTGGCCTCAGGAAGTTCAAAGTCATCCTCAGCTACGCAGTTCAAAGCCAGCCTTGGCTAGAGACACTGTCTCAAAAAGAAAAAAAAATCTTTAAAGTCCCTGCCAGCCAATAGGCCCGTGTCACACCAGGACCTCAAAGGGTTCTAACAGACTCTGGGGACAACTAGTGTGGTAGATGTTGCTGGGGGCATTCAGCCAGGCTCTGGGTTAGGGCAGGGCATGAACCTAGAGCCATGGCCCTCGGGGAGGGAGGGAGGGAGGGAGGGAGAGAGGGGAGAAGGGAGGGAGGGAGGAAAGAAGGAAAGGAGAGAGGGAAGCGATGAGCAGGGAAGAGCCCTCTTACTGCCATGCAAGGTGAGGCTGGGACAAGACTCCAGACAATGGAAACCTTCCTGCCGTCCAAAGACTGAGCCCCCCTCCTCATGGTGATGGGTGCCCTCAAGGGATTCTGGGTAGGTGCGAATGGGAGTGGGCCGTGATCATAATGGTAGACAAGGCGATGACTCTGGCTGAGTTCAAGGGGACAATTTGATGGAGGCAGGAAGACCCGATGGGAGTGGCCTTGATCCCTGTGAGAAGCCCCCAGACAGGGGGTCGGAGTCATCAACAGTTGACTGTCCAAATCACGGAGCCCCATTGAGGTCTTGACATTGCTCAGCCCCGGAAAACAGGGTTCCCTCGTGAAAACTGGAGGCTGATGTGTGCCCTCCTAGTGGGGTCAGGGAGGCATCAAGGAGCCCCCTCTCCCAGCTTGGCTCAAGGCAGAGTTAACTCAAGTGGACAACGGAAGCAGCTGGTATGCAGACGGCCATTGGGACCTGCGAGAGCCATTCGGTCAGAGGCCAGGAGTGGCTTTCGAAGCTCGGGGCCCCTGCATCGAAGAGCGACCGCCTCTCCTTCTCTTCTTTAGACCAATCGATCTTTTGCTGCTGGCGAAGGCTCTTGAAGATCGTAGTTTAAATTCAACTGGAAAGTGATCACTGACGTCCAGGGCCTGAGGAGAAACGGGAGGTACATGTGGGTTTCAGAGAAGCCTGGGGTGTGCAGTCAGTTTTAGTGACAGTCCAAGCCATGAATGTATGTATGCATGTATGTATTGCGTATGTATGTATTATGTATGTATGTATTGTACGTATATGTATTATGTATGTATTGTGTATGAATGTATGTATTATATATTTATGTATTATGAATGTATGTATTATGTATTGTGTATTTATGTATTATGTATATATGTATTATGTATGTGTGTATGTATTACATATATATGTATGCATTTATTTATTTGCAAGCAGACAGAGAGAGAGAATGGACACACCAAGGCCTCTGCAAACAAACTCCAGACGCATGCATCGCTTAATGCATCTGGCTTTACATGGGTACTGGGGAATCGAACCCAGGCAGTCAGGCTTGGCAACAAGCACATTGACCTCTGAGCCACCAGCATGAGAGCCCACATGCTGTCATTTTAGCGATGAGCAAAGTCAGGAGTACGGAAGGAAGTTGAGATACCAGAAGTCCCCCGATGGAAGCAGGGAGCATCTGGTTCAGGTCAATGGAAGATTCTGGCAGGTCTTCAAATCACAGAATTGGATATCTGCGTGCATGTGTGTGCGTGTGCATGCATATGCGTGTGTGTGTGTGTGTGTGTGTGTGTGTGTGTGTGTGTGTGTAGAGGAAAACCTTATGTGTGATCCTCAGGAGTGACACTACTTTTTGAGACAGGGTCTCTCATTGGCCTCGAACTCACCTACTTAAGCTAGCCTAGCTGGCCAGCAAGTTCTCGGGGTCCCCCTGTCTCTGCCTCCCCAGTGTTGGGATCACAGGCACTGCCACCAAGCCCAGCATTTTTACATGGGTTCTGGGGACCGAACTCAGGTCCTCTTGCTTCCACGGCAAGCACTTCACCAACTGAGCCATCTCCTCAGTCCCAGAATTGGAGATCTTGGCATCTTCAGTGGTGACCGCAAAGAGGGCACAGGAAAGCCACGACGGTATACTCACCTCCTCATCAGACAAGTCATAAGCAGTCTGGAAGTCAAAGACGCCACTTGACTTGGGAACCACAGAATTGACGATCTCTTGTCCCCGGAGCACAATCCTGGAGGGTGGACGGGGACACAGCTGTGTTAACACAAGTCGTGGGCTTATGAGGTCAAAGCAAAACGTGGGGTTAATGTCTCGAGCTGACTTCAAGGGCTGGTTTCTTTGTATGGTGCTCCGGGCACACACCTGGCTTTAGCTAATGTCCCTACAGGACAGTGTCTACAAATCAAAGGAGCATCGGTCCCCACCTGGCCCTGTGGCCACTGGACAGTGTCGTTCTGCATGGACAAGGACAGCGAGGGTCAGAGCAGGTGTGACAGGTAGAGCCTACGCCATGCATGATGGCTTGCAATATAAGAAAACTTCGTTGCAAAAAAATAATAAATTAAGAAAGAGAAAGCTTTTGGGGCTCCAGGTTGAGAGATTCCATCTCAAGGAACTACAAGCCTGATCGAAAAAGGAGGATATTTGACATTGTTTTCTGTCTTCCAGGCATGTGCACAGGGCACACACTTCTGCAAACACGGGTGCATATGCCATGCAGCATACACACACATCACACAGGTGCACACACCACACACATGCAATATCACACATATCGCACAAGGTGCACACACCAAACACACATAATATCACACATATCACACAGGTGTACATACCACACACACATAATATCACACATATCGCACAAGGTGCACACACCACACACACACACCACATCACACATACCACACAAGGTGCATACATCACACCAGCATTATATCACACATACTACACATGTAAATACACACACACAACACAGAAAAACCACAGTTCAGGTACTTTGCAGCTATAATGCCGAAGGAGAACGTGGTAGTCTAATGAGTTTTGGAACTGCACTTCAACATGAAGCGGCTGGCATCTGTGAGGTCCTGACGCCCTTTCTGAGGAGTGGACAGTGAGGCGAACTGCCCTTCCACACCTTCGCATGGAGCCTTTCCAGTTCTGGCCTGCTTGCAGCTTGTTTCTGAGTTTAACGCCTCTTCATGACACATGACTCACTTTTTTTGTGAGGTGTTTCGGGGATCAAGCCCAGGGCCTTGTGTGTGCTACGTAAACGTTCTAAGATTGAGCTACACCCCTAGACCCACAGCTTGGTTTTTATTCAACCCACATGCCAACTCTTCATTTTTTTTTTTTTTTGAGGTTGGGCCTCACTCTAGCCCAGGCTGACCTGGATGCTGGATGTCACTTTGTATTCCCAGCTGGCCTCAGACTCACAGAGATCCTCTTACCTCTGCCTCCTGAGTGCTGGGATTAAAGGCATGTGCCACCCTGCCAGGGGTTTTTTTTGGGGGGGGAGGTGGCGCGAGTTTTGGTCTGTATCCATTTTTGTAGCATTATTTTTAATCACTAAAGTTACACCAGTTGTTATGGAAACCAGACACTTTAGAACACCAAAAAGAAACAAAACTATATTTAAAAAACTCTATGGTGATGGGGTGGGAGATGGCTCAGCAGTTAAATGTACTTGCTTGCAAAGCCTACAGGCTGGGTTTGATTCAATTTCCCAGAACCCATATAAAGCCAGATACACAAAGTGGCACGTGCATCTGGAATTCATTAGTCGTAAAGGCAGGAGGTCCTGTTGTGCCTTCTCTCTCTCTCTCTCTGTCTATCAAATAAATAAATATAAAAATATCTGCATGCAGTCCTACCACCCTTTGGCATACATGTGTATAAAATCAGGTGTCTTTAAAGAAACACGTTTTCTTGACCGGTTCCACCAGTGGTGTGGGGGCATCCTTCCTGTGATGAGCTGTTCTCAGGGATTATTTTCCATCATTTCGCTCTTGTTTGCCGAGGAGAAAAAGCACTGAACTGGAGAAGGGACTTGATCTACCCTGGGTCCCCTAACTGCCATGGACAGGTGAGTGAGGGTCACCTCCCCAGCTTGCAGGGGACACTGTAGAATGAGAAAGGAAGGCCTGGGTACTCAGGGTGCTATAATTTCCCACCCTGGGTTTCCCCCTTTTGAGGGCTAGAACGTGACATCTGAAAGGAAAACTGTAGCCCCCCAAAGTCCTAAGAGGAACAAGGGAGGCCAGGGGTGGAAATGAAAGCCGCGCCTGGAGCCCGAGGCTGTGAGATGTGAGCAGGTCCACAGCAGGCTAAGCCGTGGGAACGGCAGCCACTGTGGGACCAGGGCTTCCTGGGTGCTGTCTGCGCGCCCACACTGTCCTCCCAGCTGGGGAAGCAAAAGTGGATTTCTTAAAATCCCCCAAGGAGACTTCCAAGTGTCACGATTGTGATTATTTCCACTTACACTTGCATTTAGGATAGCGGAGCGGTAGTTTTACAAGTGTGCAAACCAGCCGGGCATGGTGGCACTCACCTTTAATCCCAGCTCTTTGGAGGCAGAGGTAGGAGGACTGCTGTGTGCTCGAGGCCAGCCTGAGACTACAGAGTGAGTCTAGGTCAGCCTGGGCTAGAGTGAAACCTCTCTCTAACATTGAACCCCCACACCCCCCAAAAGTGTACAAGCCAGACACAGTGGTGCACACCTATAACCCCAGATCTAGGGAGGCTGAGGTAGTAGGATCAAGGCCAGCCTGGGCTACAGAGTGAGTTCTAGGTCAACCTGGGCTATCGTAAGACTACTACTGTTATATGGCTAAATGCAAATATTATGCCCACCAAACTGGCCTCTAAACAGTGATATATACCCATATATGAATGCCGCTCTCACTTTTGGTTAAAGAAGCTTCTCTTTTCAGATGGCAGTGACCACTGGGGGGACTCAAAACTCACCACAGTGCTGAGAAGAAGGGACAGTGGAGTGTTCAGCACTAAGTGAGACATCTCTGTCCCACCCTCCAAGGCTCAGGGACCATTGCAGAAGAGGTAGAGGAAAGAATGTAAGAGCCAAAGGAAGGGAGGAGGGCTTACAGCGCTGTCTTCCAGACACACAGTGGCCTTGACATTCATGACCTGCATACTAAGAGGGGACAAATGATGGCAAGAAAATGGAAGAGAGACTAGTTGGAAAGAAGGGATTCAGTGGAAAAAGATTTGGGAGGGGGCAAGGGGATCATGGGAGGAGAGTATGACTAGGATATATTGTCTACATTTATGGAAGTTGTCAATAAAAGACCACAAAGCCAGGTTGGGTGGCACATGTCATCGTGAGCCCCACCTCGGCAGCCATGGGGAGGTCATCATCCAGGATGGGATGAGCTCCGTGGTGCAGCTGCTCTGGGGTCCCCATGTCCTGTAAGTAAGCCCCTGTGGCTGAGGGAGAGGAAACCCCGCCAAAGCAGCTCCTTTGGGGGGGCTCCGTGTTCCTATAAATAACTCCTCTCCATGCTAAGTAACCCCCCAAAAATCATTGGTTCACCAAACAGGTATCGGTGCGACAGTACTTTGGTCTGTCTGGGGTGTTCGCTTCTCCCCAGGGGAAAGGTTTTCTGTGATTCACCTGGTCACAGACATGAAGTGGTGATGTCAGTACCTGAAGCCCTTGCTTGAACACCAAGAGCCACTGCGTAGGGTCACGCAGTGACACTTTGCCCCAGGGACCCAGCACAGGGTCCTGGAATGGAATGACTCAGCTCTTGAAGCGCCTGGAGGGCTGGAGGCTGCAGGCACCTCCTACCTGTCATAGGCACAGTTGGTGGTCTTCTTGACTGTGGTGTCCTCTTGGTCCCCTATCAGCCAAACAAACTTGGGGTCGGTCCTCAAGCGGATGTTCTGCCAGGCCTTCTTGGGGACATAGCTGCAACCGGCATTGAAGTCACCCATAAAAATGAAATTCTGAAAGACAAATTTTAGTTCATTAGCTTTCGCTTGGGACCACCAGAAGTGACCCCACCTTCTGTGCTCAGTCCAAAGGGGTCTTTCACGGTCTGGAAATGTTGAGGCCCCGACCCTCAGGGCACTGGAATGTGATTCTGTTTGGGTCTAGTGTTTGTTTTTAATTTATTTATTTAGTTGGGTGCTAGGGAATTGAACCTGGGCCAGCATGTGTTTTAAAGGTTTTGCAAACAAGCACCTTTAACCGCTGAGCCATTTCCCCAGTCCTGTTGATGGGTTTGTTTTGTTCTGTTTTGACACAGGGCCTCCCAGAGCACAAATTGGCCTCAAATGTGATATGGTCGAGGATGGCCTTGAACTCCTGATCTTCCTGCATGACTAGGCTTAAGTGCTAGGATTCCAGGTGTGCATCCCCACACCTAGCGATGGAGAACGGGACTTTGAAGAGGGAATTAAGATACAAAGAATCAAAGGATGCAGGGTGATTGGCCCATTGTATGAAGGGACAGGACTGGAGATTTGCTCAGGGGTAGAGCACATTGTAATGTGAGATACTGGGGTTATTCCCCAGCACGAGAGAGGGGGGAGAGAGAGGAGAGAGAGGAGAGAGAGAGAGAGAGGAGAAAGAGAGAGGGAGAGGGAAGAGGAGGAAGAAGAGAAGGAAGAGAAGTGTTGTAGTCAGCTTTCTTGTTGCTGCACAGAAAGAACTCAAGCAAAAACAGCTTGTGGAGGAATGCATTCCTTTGGCTTACGGACTCGAGGGGAGACTCCATCCTGGCAGGGAAAACGATGGCATGAGCAGAGGGTGGACATCACCTTCGCCACAGCACTGCAAACAGCGGCAGGAAGGTGTGCCAAACACTGGCAAGGGGAAGCTGGCTTAGAACCCCATAAGCCCGCCCC
>PVHP010047953.1:0-12707 GCA_004024765.1 Zapus hudsonius | reverse complement strand
GCAGCGAGAGAGCTGGGGCCCATCTAACCCTACCAACCGACCGTAGGCCGATAGCTGAGATTCTGGCAAGAGAGGACCCACCACAGTCATATCGTGGAGGATCCAAATGGAACCCCGCAGAGAATGACAGGATGAACAAGGGGCCCACAGCCACAGCCATTAAATCAACACAGGATAAGCCAGTGAGACAGAAACCAACGATTTTTGACACAAAGACCCCTAAGCTCACAACTTATAGCAGCCTTAATACTCACCCACCACGACTCAGGGAACTATGCGGAAGAGGGGGCGGAAAGATTGTAAGAGCCATGGTGGGGGAGATTATCCAGAGGCATGGCCAGGAGAACCTGGCTGAATACTAGGCTATCCAGGGTCCCCTTTCACAAGGACTGATCCAGACGACCCATGGAGGAGGTTATCCAGTGGAGGGGGGAGGGGAGGGCAGCGGGGAATTGGGGATAACAACTCATTGTTTGCCCACTAAATGTTGTAACTCATTATGGACAATAAATTGGAAAAAAAATTTTTTAAAATTTATTTATTTTCAAGGAAAGAGGGGGGGTACACAGGGCTCTGGTGGCTACAAATGCATCCCTTTTTTTGCATCTGGCTTGATGTGGGAACTGGGAATCAAACTCGGGTCCTTAGGTTTTGCAGGCAAGCTCCTGTCATAGGGGAATAGAGGGTAGGAAGTATATTTGATGGTTGGAGTCCCTTATTCTTTGTGTCTCTGTTGTATCTGCAGGTTTGTGGAGATGGCTGTTCCCCTCCCCCTATCTTTCCCTCCCTAGCTCTATTTGGCTGTTTCTTTTGTCTTGTGTAAATTTCTTTAGTTTCACTCAGAAGGGTACTTCCTTCAGGTTTTCAGGGCTTGTCCAATGTTGAATCCCATAGACTTGTTGGTAGCTCTGGTTTGGCTCAGCCATATGGTAACCTTTTGTATTACTATTCTGTTCTCTGTGGTTAACTTAACAAGCAACATATAAAATTTTGGGTGTTCATACCAATATGCTGGAGAGCCCTGAAACCCATCAACAAGAATAACAACATCAACAATAACATAGAACTAAGGAATGCAAAAGCAAAAACAGAATACGTAAAAGAAAATGAGAAAGGAAGAAGAAATAAAGAGAAAGAAAAAAAAGTAACCAGGTCCCAGCTCGAGAGATGGCTTAGCAGTTAAGGTGCTTGCCTGCAAAGCCTAAGGACCTGGGCGATTCTCCAGTACCCACATAAAGCCATATGCACAAAGTGGTGCATGCATCTGGAGTTTGTTTGCAGCAGCTAGAAGCCCTGGCACACCCATTCTCTCTCACTGTCTCTCTCTCTCTCTCTCTGCTTGCAAATAAAAATAAACAAACAAACAAACAAACCACTGAAACACACACACACACACACACACCATCTTTTCTTCAGGTCTTTTTGGGCTGTCCTGCCCCTTAGGCCAAATTAAATTCCTGTGATAATGAGACTAGAATGCCCACATCTGAGCAGGGCTCTGTGTGGGCTGGAAGAATGTGGAAGTTTTGCCAGCAGAGGACCTTATTGTCTTGGCTGTGGTGCTGAGCCTCCTGATCTATCTGCCTGGGGATTGCAGAGCAGCTCAGGGCTTTCAACCCCCAAGTTCCTGCTTACTCTGTGCCCAGGGAAGCAGCTGGGGCCCTGGCAATGGGGCCATGCTGATATCCTTGTAGGGCAGTGGGTGCTAGGGCTTGCAGACCTGGGAGTTGGCATTTCACGGATGGCATTTGTTGCAGAAACCTCTAGGGTAGGTTTTCAGAACTCATTTACCCTCATTTCTCTGGCTCCTCTGGGTACCTGGAAGTTGGCTCTGTGCTTTCAGGGAAGAAATGGTGGGAGAAGCTTCTAGATAGATGCTCTCTAGGGGCAGGACTCAGAGATTGCCCAGGTTTTGCTCTCCAGTCTGGGCTGGGTGATTCCAGCCTCGAACCAGGACTGCTGGTTGCTGGCTGCTGGGGGCATTTGAGGTGAGGGTTATCACTGTCAGTCCAATATGTAGCATTCTGTCTACCCCTAGAGTCTCTCTCTCTCTCTCTCTCTCTCTCTCTCTCTCTCTCTCTCTCTCTCTCTCTCTGTTCTCTCAAACATGGCTCATACCCTACCATCGTACCTTGATGTCTTCAATAAATTCATTTTAAAGTTGGGATAAGTTGGAAATATTCTTCAAATATTCTTAAAATTCTGGACACAAATTCCTTTTCAAATGTCTGGTTTATAATTTTTTCTCTCATTCTCAGGAATATCTTTTCCTTCTGTTCCTCCTTCCTTTCCTTCCCTCCTTCCTTCCTTTCTTCCCTCCCTTCCTCCTTCTTCTCTCCCTCCCTCCCTCCTCCTTTCCCTTCCTTCCTTCCTTCTTTTCTTCTTCCTTCCTTCCTTTCTTCCCTCCCTTCCTTCCTCCCTCCCTTCCTTCTTCCTTCCTTCTTCTTTCTTCCTTTCTTCCCTCTCCCTCCCTCCCTCCCTTCCATCCTGGTGTGTGCATGTGTGCAGAGCCTCCAGGAGAACACAGCACCCTCTTACAGCTCCACTCGTATTTCCTTGACGTGGGGTCTCTTCCCCAAGCTGCCCGTCAGCTCACCTCAGTTACAGATGTGAGTGGCCATGCCAAGCTTGTTATGTGGGTTCTGCAGAGTTGGACTCGGTGTCTCTAGTCAGGGAGAGACCATCATGCTTCCGCAGCTCTGGTGTCTTAACCACTGAGCCATCTCTCCAGCCTTCTTCCCACTTTCCTGATAGCATTTTGTGAAGCACATTTTTTAAAACTTTTGTTGAAACCCAGGTCACGTATTTTTTCCTATTGTCCCTTATATGTTTGGTGCTATGTGTAAGAAGCTATTGTTCAACTATCTATTCCTGTTTTTCTGCTAACAGTTAACACAGTTTTATCTCCTGTAGTGTCTATGAACCATTCTGAGATCTTTGGTTTTTTGCATATGGGATGAGGTGAGGAGCCCAATTTCATTCTTTTACATGTAGATATTGTAAAGATTCTTTACTAAAATACATTGTACTCTCAAGTGACAATACAGAGTGAAGATTTATTTATGTAGGCCAATTCAATTCAATGATTCTATATGTCTGTTTTTATTTCATTACCATATAGTTTGAATTACCTTGACATTTTTTTAATGTTTGAGAAATGTATTCTACAACCTCTATTAATCAGGTGTTCCAGAGGCAAATAGACATAAGGGTAAAAAAATTGACTCTTTAAATTTAGTCCTAATAAAACAACTGCAAGTCGCTTTCAGAGTCTAGGACTAGAAGGTCATTGTGTTTTATCTAGAAGCCCTTTTATTCAGATGGCACTTTCTTTATGCCCACAAAAATTTTTTCTTGGGTCATATTTTTAGACATACCTTACAAATTCCTGCATTTAATATGCATTAATTGAAAACTTGCTCATTGTAATAATAACTAACATAACTACTTTAGAAAATACTAAAGTAAGGCTGGAAAGATGGCTCAGCAATTAAGGTGCTTCCCTGCAAAGCCTAATGACCTGGGTTAGATTCCCCAGTGCCCACATAAAGCTGGATGTACAAAGTGGTGGCTAGAGGCTCTGGTGTACCCATTCTCTCTCTCTCTCTCTCTCTCTCTCTCTCTCTCTCTCTCTCTCTCTCTCAAGTAATAAATAAATAAATAAATATTAAAGAAAAGAAACTACTAAAGTCAATGATAGTATATGAATGTGTGCATAATATATTTATGATCCATATGATTACTGTCTTTAGTTACACTATTTGCTAGCTATATGACCTAGGCAAGTTATCTCATTTCTCTGATGCCTAGTTGCATAATATTGAGATTATTTAATCTTGTAGGTTTCTCATAAATACCAAATGAGAAATGCTTGTACAATCTTAACAGGGTATTTGATTCACAGAATTACTTTTAAAGCCAAGACTATTAGTTCCTACTAATATAAAAGTACTGGTCGGCAAAATGTCACTTTCACATGTCAATTAAAGTCAAACTAAAAGTAGGGAATAAATAATACTTAGAATTCCATTACAGTGAATAAGCTTAGTTAGTTCATTCCTTCTATCTATAGCTTAGCTCACATCCCCATGAGAAAACAGAACATGTTTGATGGAAATTTAGTTACTTTAGTATTCTCATCTAGTTTCAGATTTAGTCATTATTTCATGACTTCTTCCAAGGTTTGTTTGACCTTTATTCCCCTAGTACAACAGATGATTTAAGCAACTTACTGGGGAGGGAGAACCCTGACAGAGATGGGCAACACAAATCCTGGAAATCCAATCTACTTAAGTAAGCAAAGGATTTTTAGGGTCTTATATTTCTTTTGTAAGAGAGTTTTAGTCCTTAAAGTGCTTTGGATGTTTTCCAAGCTAAGACAGTCATGGAAAAACAATTATTAGCTCTGTTTTGGTCGCTAGGACCCATTCTCTCTTCTGTGAATAACACTTTGATTTTCTACTGGGGAATCACATCTCTGGAAGGATTGTACGTCTTCTGTGGAAAAGAAATATTCCCTAGTCAAGCCATGAATGTGTGACCGTTCTTGGACTAACGAGATTGTTAAGCATGAATGAACGCTGTAAGGATCGATGGATGCTTAGATCTCATTGAGCCTGTAACAGTAGACAGACTTGAATTTAAGCCATTCTTCAGTTTCTTCTACATTTATGCTGTGAGCTGCCCCATTTCCTGTACTTTTGGAGCCCAGTTTTTCAATCTTTCCTTTCATCATATGAACTTTCCAATAGCTCCTTAATAAGTTCATTCTGCTTTGATTACCTAATGGCAGTTCTGTTCATTGTAATCTCAAAATCTCAAGGATACAAAGTCTTCTCCTACCCCTACCCCTGCCCATTTCCTTAAAAGTAGGGGTATTAAGGGCGAACTTTCCATGTGTATATGTTTGCTGTGTATCTCCCAACAGGTTCATCTACTCCTCCTTTTTTTAGTGGTGTGTAGACCCTTAAATATTCCAGAATTCTCTTTCAAAAATTTAGATAAGGGGCTAGAGAGATGACTTAGTGGTTAAAGACACCTGATTGCAAAGCCTGGTAACCCAGGTTGGATTCCCCAGTACTCAAGTAAAGCCAGACGCACAAAGTAGTGCATGCATCTGCAGCTCCTTTGAAGCAGCAAGAGGCCCTGCTGCACCCATTCTCTCTCTCTCTTAAACAAAATAGATGAGAGCTTGTATAACTAAGAGATCGTGACATGTGGTGATGATAGAGAAAATCCACTAAATGTTTTGTTCCTTTGCACCCTTCAGTTCCTCAGTACATATCTGCTGTGGACATACCATGCCTTGTCCTTGTCGCTATAAATACAAAAACAGCCAGGACAGGGTGCTGTTCCTTAAGGTGCTTGGAGCCTAGCAGGGGAAGCAAGACACACAGAAATAACCATGATGCTAGAGAGACTATGATAAACGCTGTAATGACAGTCCAGGTCAAGAGCTGTGGGAGTGCAAAGGAGAGGAGGTTAATTGCATGCTGTAAGGATTGGGGAAGATTTCAGGGGACACAATGAAGCTTCAAGCAGACTAATCCTCCTGTAAGTGCCCTGTGACCAATTATCTCCAGGAAATGCAGTTTGCAAAATTAAGCCTAACCTGTGGAGGATAGTTTATTTTTTTCTTAGCATGGAATATTACAATTTCCTGGGTTTATGCTTTCTTGGGCAGTGGACTAAATTGCATGATGAGGCTATGGGGGGTTTGGGGGGACATTTCACATTCAAACCCCTGCAGGCTCCTACTAGCTGCTTGGGCTTGGCATAATAAGGGTAGGAACCTGCGACTTGAAAACACACACTCGTTTCATGTTCTTTTCTCTCCAGGCCTTCCCTTGGTCTGCCCACACATGCCCCATACCAGCTTCCTTCATTTGGAAGAGAACGGATTCTCCAAATTAGTCTGGGGCAGACAATTAGCCCAGCAGCCAAGGTTGGGAAGGATTGTTACAGCTCAGAGCTGTCCTTTCGGTGGCTTTGTGTGAAATGTTCTTTTCATGCTGGCAAACTCAAAAGGCATCAGGCGGGAGGGTTATTTGGATGCACAAAATATTGTGTAGCCGTGGAACAATGCATTCGCTTGTCTGGTCAGAGAACAGATCTTTGAAAGTGGGAAAGTGGCTTTTAAGAAAAAAGTTTCAATTTTTCAAGGAAGATGGTTTAATTTGATAAAATAATTTGCTCAATGCCCCCTTCCACCTGTGGCTAAACTTCACATTATAAACAGTGTTTATGTAGGCCTCCACTAGACAAGAGTCAAAGGAAACAGTGGGCATTTGCTGGTCCTCATGGAGCCTGGGAGAGAGACCTTGTTCATCATTATTGCAGCCTGTTTGCTAGCATATTATGGGGGTGCTCGGTTACTTTGGAGTTGCAGACTGACATAACCTTCCCCTACAAGCTTGTAGAGAAGGGATCAATGGGAAGGAAGTCTAATGTCCTTTCCCTTTCCCAACACAACTCAATTCAATGACCCTAGAATGTTCTAGAGATCTCTTTGAAGATCTCTGTTTTCTTCATTACATTTTAAGCTTTGGACTCACAAGCACTGTTGAGAATCTCTGTGGTTTGGCATTTGTTTCTTCCATCTCCACAAATGCTTCCTTCCTGGCATCGCCAGGACCAGAACCAAGGTCACTGGGTCCACTTAGAGTCTTCTCATCAACTGAAGACAGCTCCATCTGGAGACTCTTCCATACAGCTTGCCTGAATGAGCATAGCTGTCTCCTGTAAAACAACTGTTTGAACCTGAATTCTGCTTTGCCATTTCATTAGCTGCCTACCTGTCTGGTTTCTCTACAATATGCCATCCAGGGACTTGCATCTCAAATTATGGTCCCCAGACTAGAAGCACAAGATCAAAGGATCTAATGTCCAGTCCAGATCTTCCAATTCATGATCTGCAATGAGACAAGTCCCTTTGAGACCTTTGTATCCAGCCTCCCTTGAGGCATGCCCCCAGAGAACCTTGAAATACCAGATACTCTTAAATCAGTGCCCACTTCTTTACACCTGCAACTTCACTAAGCATTTTAACTTACAGTGAGTCATCACAACTTTATCAATAATCCTGCAAGGTGGGCTTCGTTACCCCTAAATATACAGAAGAGAAGAGAGGTAGAGCTGTTTGGACTTCAGGGCATGTGCTATCTCTCTCCCATCTTAACACAAATCCCTACAGTCAAAGGCTAGGCCTGGGGAGGGCGTTCAAGAACCTTGACAGAATTCTGTCTTGTTTTTGGAACCTCATGGGTCACTTTGGTCAACAGCTCAGTGAGGGAAGGAACCGGTGGCTGGGACCCGGGACTGTCAGACTGCTCAATTGTTCACAAACTTAGACCTTCTCCCCTACTACTCATGGCCCCTCTTACCAGTTGACGCCCACTACTTACTCTTTAGGTTACAGTATGCTCATGAGAATTTTATGATTTTGAACCTAATTTGGTTTAGCCTCATGCTTAAGCCATTCCCCTCCCCCCCTTCCCTTACCGCTCATTCATAACCTCTCACTTCTTTTTACTAGTCTGCATAAAGAAAACAGTTATCCTGGTTAAGGACCGCATATGAGGGAGAGTATGCGGCGTTCAATTCTCTTTTCTTTCAAGTGTTCGCTCAGTAAGATCTGCTCGAAGTCAGACCATTTTTTCCTATATTTCAATATGTCATTTTTCCTTTCAGCTGAGTAGAATTCCATTGTGTAAATATACCACAGTTTCGCTGTCCATTCCTCCATGGATGGGCATTTGGGTTGATTCCAATTCTTGGCTATTATGCATTGAGGCAAAACCCTGTTGCTGAAGAAACCACAGCATTCCTTTGATCAGCATCGAGAGACCCTTCGTGGTCTGGAATGGTAACCAGCCCCCAGATGGCAGTTAGTGCAGTGCTGGAAGGCACTACACATGCTGCCAGGGGAAGCTGATCAATGACAGCTGGAGTAAACAGACCACTGGCATGAAACACAGTCTGCGGCCATGAGTAGGCTGAGCACACCTCCTACTGGTAGAGAACAGCAAACCAAGAAAGGAGCACTTGTGCAACAGAGGAGCCTGGGAGACAATCAACAGCTATTAAATTCAGCCAAATATTCCACTCAATGAAGGGGAACCTTTGATTGGAACTGGGGATTCAGGGCGATATGCACCGGATCCCATACTCTTGGGCTCCCAAGACAAGATGCACTATGCGAGCGACTGATGGGGAGGCTACTAAAAATAGAAGCTAGGTAATCCAGAATGGTGTATATTTGTTAACCTATATGATCTCACTCTCCAATGGAGATTGTGTTTGTATTTTTCAGGATACAGCGAGAGAGCTGTGGCCCATATAACCCTACTAACTGACCGCAGGCAAAAAGTTGAGATCCTGGCAAGAGAGGAGCCACCACAGTCATATCATGGAGGATCCATAGGGAACCCTGCAGAGAATGACGGGGTGAACAAGGGACCCACAGCCACAGCCACAGCCATTCAATCAACACAGGATAAGCCGGTGAGACAGAAACCAATGATTCTTGACACAAAAAAACCCTAAGCTCACAACATTAAAGCAGCCTTAATACTCACCCACCACGACTCAGGGAACTGAGCGGAAGAGGGGGCAGAAAGACTGTGAGAGCCATGGTGGGGGAGACTATCCAGAGGCATGGCACCCCTCAGTAACAACACACTTGGGTCAGGAGAACCCGGCTGAAGACTGGGCTATCCATGGTCCCCTACCACAAAGACTGATACAGACGGCCCACAGTGGAGGATATCCAGCTGACTGGGGATGGGGAAGGGGGGCAATGAGTAATTGGAGATAATAACTCATTGTTGGCCCACTAAACAATGTAACTCATTATGGACAATTTAAAAAAAAAGGCTAGGAAGCAGATTTGCTGAGGGTCCCCAGAAACATTTTCCAGTTAGGTGAATCACTTGCCCAGTGAAGGAACAAGAGGACACAGGGGTTTGCAGAATTTGTATGGCTCAATGAAAAAATTAAATATTTTGGGAGCCATTATTTTAAAAGTAAAGACAAAGTTCTTTTTCCCATTACCTTCCTCTTTTCTTCCCTCTCTCCCTCCCTCTCTCCTCCTCCTTCCCCTCCTTCTTTCTCTTTCCCTGGCCTCTTGACTTTTATGGTGCTATTTAAGGTCCCTGACACATCAGAATACTCACTAGCTTACATAGGTGTGCATGGGGGTACATGTGGGAGGGAATCGCAGCCCCAGGGAGGCTTCACAGAAGAGCCCTTTCTGCTTTGCTGGGAGGACAGTTCAGTCAGGCATCTTGACTTCCTATATCATCCTCCCCCACCCAGCAATGTGTAAGGAACCTCCAAGGGTGTTTGATCCTTGAGTGTGCTGGGTACCTGGGTCAGAAGGGGAAGATACAAAAGAGTTTTCTTAGACCCAGATGCTAGGGAGACACTTTTATGGTTTTTTGTTTTTGTTTGTTTGTTTTCTTTCTTTTTTCTTTTTGGCTTTTCAAGGTAGGATCTCACTCTAGCCCAGACTGACCTGGAATTCACTATGTAGTCTTAGGGTGGCCTTGAACTCAAGGTGATCCCCCTACCGCTGCCTCCCCCGAGTGCTGGGATTAAAGGGGTGCACCACCATGTCAGGCCTGTTTTGATTTTTTTTTCTGTGTCAATAGTATTTATGTTCCAGAAGGAAGCTGACTTCTAAAACCCAGTTTTCCATGTTTAAGTCCTTATGTAATTCTTTTGTAATGACTATTTCTACAATTCTGCCTTGAACTTTCTTTTCTATTTTTCCTCGCTAGCAAGCATCCATTCTTGTGGGTTACAGTTAGAGTCCACCTCAAGTTCAGCTGTTGTATTTGAGGCTCTTTTGACGTCTGTAGTATGGCACCATATCTGTCAATATGATGTAGTTCAACAAGGATTGCTGCTCTGTGTGCATGTGAGCATCTGGGGGCCAGGACAATGGCATGAGCTAATGAATGCATAGACTCAAAGGACAAGCCAGCCTATAGTCACACCTCCTGTTGACCATTGTAGGCAGGTCAGTGTGACTGGGGATGCGTTAGACAGGAGGCCACGAGTTCTTCAATCCAGCTTTACCATTCTGTGAAGGTGTCGATTCTGTCTACTTTTCCAGTTGTTAGATTGAGTGATCCAGAGTCCAAATAAAGACAGGATTGTGTTTCCACATAACAGGAAGAAAGGTATATCAGTCTGCCAAGCCTCTCTCTGAAGATGCCATGAGGAAAAGGCATGAGAAGAACTGTATAGAGCTCAAAAGGAAGCAAATCAAACTTATATGCTGATAAGCAATGGTGGTTTCTTATTGGGAGAGTTTAGTGTAAGCAAAATTGTGCCCTTAAATTTTCTATGTGTGGGGCCGAAGAGCTATCTCAATTGGTAAGAAGCTTGTCTCATAAGCACAAGGACCTGAGTTCAATCCCAGAACCCACATAAAAGTGTAGTGGTGTGTGTTTGTAATCCTACTCTGGGGAGGTGGAGATAGGAGGATCCCCAGTGCTCACTGGCCAACCAGTGTAGCCTAATTGGTGATCTCCAGGCCAATGAAAGGCCCTATCTCAAAAAGGTGGATAGCAGGGCTGAGGAGGTACAGTAGGTAAAATGCAGCACCCATATAAAATGTAATTCCACCACATGCACCTGTAATTCCAGTACTGGGGAGGCAGAGTTAGGTGGATCCCTGGGATTTGCTGGCCATCCATTCATTCTAGCTTAATTCTTGAGATCTAGGTTCTATGAGGCCCTGTCTCAAGGTCCAAGGTGGAGAGCAATGGAGGAAGATACCCAATTGACTTCTGGCTTCTAAATGTGCATATAGACACGTTTCCTCCCTCCCTCCCTCCCTTCCTCCCTCTCTCCCTCCCTCTCTCCCTCCCTCCCTCCCTCCCTCTCTGTCTCTCTCTGTGTGTGCCTCTCTCTCTCACCCTCTCTCTTTCTCTCTGTGACTCTGTCTCTCTGTCTCTATCTCTGTCCCCCCCCTCTCTCTCACACACACATGGATAATGTTCCTTAGGCACAATACCTATGGTTGTTTTCTGATCTCCACATGCATGTGTACACATGGACACATGGACACATCACATGCACTCACAGACACAGGAAGAACATCCATTGGAAAAAATTCACGAAGCTGGGAGGAGGGGGAGGGATAAGTGTGATAGACTAATGTACAAACCTCACACCTAATGTTTTTCTCAGCCACTTATGATCAGTTGTAGCTTGGGGGGAGGGGTCATTGGAGCATGGTTCAGCTTGGGGAGGGGTTGAAGCACATGTTGTAGAGACAAGTGTCTTAGTTTAACACTAGGGGATGTCCCTCAAGATGGTTTCATGGAGAAATTAAATACAGTGACTACTACATAGCACACACCCTCTTGAATATCAACACTGTAGAGTCACTTCCTGAAAGCTTGGATATAGCCTTAGTAAATACACCTGCTTGATTTCATTGCATTTACTGTTCCCTAAAGTTTATTTGAATCCAAATTAAGGTTTCATAACTGTCATTAACATTCCATGAAACACTTTTAGGTTTGAAATGAAATGTTAATGAAAGGAAATCAAGGAGGTTTACTTCTTAGCTTACAGGGAGAGAGTGGGAGGGAGAGGGAGAGAAAGGGAGAGAGATAGAGAAAGGAAGGGAGAGAGAGAGAGACAGAGAATATCATTTCTCTCCTGTAGTTATTTTCCAAGTGGGTGTTTTCTTGAAACCAGGTATTAGCATGTGAGAAAGGAGTGAAGGACCAGCAATGATTTCTGACACACTGAGAAGGGAAGTTCATTTCTTTATGCATTATTTAATATCACAGAGGCCTCCCTTAAATCTTCCGTTCCATGCTGTAAGTCACTAGAGGCCTTTGATAAAATTAAGTAGGACATTATTTCTAAAGTACATTGGACAGATAAAGAGCCACATTCAATCAAGTTTTAAAAGACGGATATTGGAGCCATGAATTTGGCACATGGAGACAACATATTGCAAAGTGTCAGGATTAAGCCATGCAAAAGACATGATGTCATCATCAGGGGAGTGCCTCGCTCCAAGTGCAGGGGATGGAGCAGGGAGACTTATGTCACCATTCTGGGACACTTTTCCACCTTGAGATGACCAAGTCTTGATGCCTCGCACTTCCGAGGGCAGATTTGTTTGGATCCCTGGTGCTTCCTAGAGAGCAGTATTCTGTCTGCAAAGTTGCTTGGGGTTCGGGCAGTCTCTGGGGGGTCTGTCTCTCAAGGACAGACATCTCCTTCAGGTACATTAAGGGCAGCTACTGATGGCTGCCTGTGGGCTTCTAATGGATTGACAGGAGAGGGTTTTCTGGGTATTTTCTTTGTGGGAAGGAAAGAGAGCATTGGAGGCTGGCAATTTGGAAGCAGGACCGTTTGTGTGAAGCCTCCTGCATTGGGACATACTATCACCAAAGGGACCTTTGGGACAATGGCTGTGGAAGAAGTGGGCACACTAAGTGCTCCATGCAAATTCTGTGTGAGTTTTTCACTAAAGCCCATACAAATTGTCCTGTGATCTTATTTCTCCAAATTATTCCCTGCTACTGTTCAGCGGCTCTTCCTTCAGTCTGTGTTGCTTTGGACCTCATTTTTGTCCCAACCCTTCAGGGCTCCTCCACTGAGAGGAACTCTTTGATGGAGTCCCAGTAAAAACACACTGCACTTCTCCATTAATCTGGACTTTCTTGTTGCATTTT
>PVHP010047952.1:0-12720 GCA_004024765.1 Zapus hudsonius | reverse complement strand
TCCTTATCCTCTCAGACACACTGATAGAGCAGCACCAGGGCACATGCCATCATGTGCAAAAACTGTCTGTATTTCCATTTTGAATGCAGATTGCTTCATATCATTTTTAATAACCATGTAGACATTACCTTTATAGGTCCAGGAATACATGAGTGGCTCACCTTCTGGCAAGCCAGGGACCGCAGCAGGCACTATGTGTCACTGCTAGGACTTGGGGTGTTCAGCCTGTGCACTGCACTTGCCACAAGTGTGAACCTGGGTGGAAGCCTCTTTCAGGTCCCCAGGCAATGGCTTGAGCTGCCCGTGGTGGGGGACGGGGAGGCGACAAAGGGTGACTAAACCTGTCTTGTGACCATGGCATGGAACAGCAGTTTCCTGAAAAGCGCAGAGGGATCCGGTTCCTCTATTCTATTTAAAGCTTTAAAGAAAACTCATTTTCTTGTTTTCTTCTTCGTAGGAACAATTGAATTCCATAGTTTTAGAACATTAAAAAATGACTGCATTTTGAAGAGCGTCTTCAAATAAATATCACAATTTATGGGACCTTTTGTTTTTTCATTTCCAGCCTCTGACAGTCTTTATAAACTTTCTCTGCAAACGCTCAATGCAGACATTTTCTTAAAACAACGCCAGACCTCACCAACGCCTGCCTCGCCATCCCCCCCAGCCGCCCCTTGCCCGTTCACATCCCGAGGCAGCTACAGCAGCATCGTCAGCAGCCCGGGCAGGTAGGCCTCCACCGCGGCAGCCGCGCCCACCTGCCAGCGGTCCTCTACCTGGAGTCAGCTTTCCCGCCGTGCTGTGTGAACCCGAGCCCAGCAGCGATCCTCTCTCCATGGACTGAGACGTGTCTTGCTTCACGTTTTATAATGTTATCATTCCTGAAGTAAATGAAGCTGTAAAGAATATGGGCCACGAGTTAGGAATGTGGGTTGAGACCTTGGGGCAGTTCAGCTCACTAACTAGAAGGCAGACCAACACTCACTGTGTAAGAGCTCGGAGGCTTCATGCCCACATAGAAGGGTCGCAGGCAGGACACACCAGCCACGCTCTCAGGCACAGAGCCCCATCACTAACTGTCATGGAGGCTGTACCTGAGTGCCAGCACTGCCTCGTTGCATGTCCAAGGTGGTCAGAAGACAGTGAGCAGGAAGGCAGGAAACCCCTCTTTTTCCATCTGATGAGGCCAGAGCACTTCCCACAAGGCTCAGCTGTGCTCCAGGCAACTGTGGGCTGTGCGCCACCTTCAGGCTGACACTGGACAAGGGCGCTACTGTGGGCACTATCAATGAAAAGTCCCCTCTCCTTGCCTCTAGTGACACAAAAGCCAAGCAGCCCAGCGGAAGCAAAAGCAAGTTAACAAAAGCAGCCTCTCTCCCCGGCAAGAACGGCAACCCCACCTTTGCTGCGGTCACCGCTGGCTATGACAAGAGCCCAGGTGAGGGCCTTTTTGCAAGGCCTGGGCCCTGGGCACAGACGGTGACCTTTGTCACGAGTTGCCTTTAGCTGATTCAGAGTTCATTGTTGCAGGTGGAAATGGCTTTGCTAAGGTTTCTTCCAGCAAAACAGACTTTTCCAGCAGCCTGGGCATCTCCCACATTCCTGTTGACAGTGATGGCTCAGACAGGTATGTGGACCCTCCTCTGCTCAAGTTAGCTTCTTCTCCGTAGGTGGGTTTCAGGCAATCTTTCCCTGTTTACAAAGAATCGTTTTTGAAAAGTCGTTGGGTGGAAGCTGAAGGCTAGTTGCTGTTTCCCTGGTCCTTCCATGAAGAGGAGGGGAGGGGAGGTCCCAGGGCATGCTCCCGCCCAGGGGAAGGGGCTGAGGAGATGGCTCAGTGGGTCAAGCATGAGGTCCCCAGCTGGGAGCCCCAGGACTCCATAAAATAGTAGGTGTGGTGTGTGTCTGTAATCCCAACACTGAGGAGGCAGGGGAGGGAACCCCTGGGGCTCACTGGCTAGCCCGTCAGTGAGCTTGTGGTTCAGTGAGAGGCCCTCTAACAAGAATATAGAGGAGAGCACACGCATGGACACCACACACACAGAACAAGAAAACCTAGAAAGTAACCCGTCTAGGCGATCAGAGCCTGTCCTGAGCCCAGCTTCTTCCAGGTGGCGACAGCCAGCCTCTGCTGGTTTTGCCGGATCAGTAGCAGGAACAAGCCTGTTGTGAGAGTCAGCCCTGCACGTCTCTACTTCTCACTTAGTCTTAGACTTGAAATAGCTTCTTAATGTGTCTGCTGTTACTGAAAAGTAAATGTGAGAAATACATCCACTTGTCCTACAAGACACTTGCCCTGATCCCGATTCTCTGGGAGGGTTCCAAAGCTGAATCCTGAGCCCTAATCTTAGGTACAGCACACATGGTAGGTCTGTCTCCCCTTCGTCTTTGCCTCCTAACCCAGCGCCCCCAGTAGAAGCAGCACCTCCTGTGTGTGAAGCTGTGTGATGGCCGGGTCCCTAACTCATGCATCTTGTGTGTTGTGTTTTCCTCCTGTAACATTTAGCTCGGGTTTGTGGAGTCCTGTCAGCAACCCAAGCAGCCCTGACTTCACCCCCCTCAATTCATTCTCCGCCTTTGGAAATTCTTTTAATCTAACTGGTGGTGAGTGTTTAACACTGGACCTATAGCTGATGGGCCTGTGGACAGGAGGAGTGGCCTGGCCTGTTAGAGACAATGAGGAAGCGTGGCTCCCTTGGAGACAAGTGCTGGCCTCAGGGTGCAGCTTTCGCTCCTGCTGTCCTTGAGTCCCTCCTGGGAGCCCAGCCCGCTGAGGGATGCTACCAGTGGGTGTGTGCTCTCCAGCACATGCACGGAAGAGCTGTAGGAGGGACTCTAGTGTGGAATCATGGGCGCTTGCCTCGGCTGCAAGGCCTGTTGGGGGATGGTTGCATTGGGACGTCCCCTAGCGGTGAATAGGGCCTAAGTTTCAGAGTATGACCAGAGCGACAAGGGCTGTGTGGCAGATCTTAAGTCAGCAATCCTGGATGTGAATCTTCTCGTCCCAGTTAGCTCGACAGAGAAAATACGAGCTTGACTATTGTCTCTTTCTCTTTAGAAGTTTTCAGCAAACTTGGGTTATCTCGATCCTGCAACCAGTCCTCCCAGAGAGGCTGGAACGAGTTTAACAGTGGCCCCTCATACCTCTGGGACTCCCCGGCAACGGACCCCAGCCCTTCCTGGCCAGCCAGTTCCAGCTCACCAACCCACTCAGCCACTGTGAGTGCCCAAGGCCTGAGTCACCCTGTCACTTGCAAGAACAGGGTGAAAAGGGTGGGGTAGTGATGACATTATGCCCCGTGAATCCTCGCTGCTCTAGAGCAATCGGGAGCTGTGGGGTCAGTCCCTGGCTTCCCTCCTAGTAGATCAGGCTTGTATCCAGCCTCTTCCCAGCCTGCAGCCTGGCGCATGGTGTGGCTGAGGCCATCAGAGGCTTCAGTGAGGACTGAGCAGGACATAGTGGAAGCTGGCACTTGTCTCTTAGCTAAAGTAGACAAACGTACGAGAAAAGCTCAAGCAAAGCTTCTCTGCAGAGATTGTGCTCCCCAGAAATTGATGGAGTCAGCCTTCGTAAAATTGTGACAGAAAAATGTGATTCCAGTGTCATTCAGAGAAGCTCGACTAGACAGGAAAGATTTAATGGGAAATATTTTAATGTCATAGATTTTGCTTTGGTTGGTTCCAGAGTTTATCTTCACTGCTAATCACGTTGGCTTCAGTTTTCAATGCACCTTGGCCGTTCTTTCAAATAGGCTGGCAGATTCTTTATTACAGAGTCTGTTTCCACAGCACATAGCCAGGACCCTCGCAGGTGAGTCGCCTGTGCCCTGGGATGACCATGCCTCAAAGCAGACCAGGCTGGATTGGGTCCACGGGCTGCACTCTTAGCAGGGCCATCTGCTCGGGTGCTGGAGTGGGTTCAAGCAAGCAGGAGGAAGGAAATGTGACCTGAACTAATGTCTCACCTCGACTCAGCACTGGCTGTTTTCTGTTTTGTCACAGTCGATCCTTGGCAACAGCAGTGGCCTGTGGTCCACCACTCCGTTCAGCAGCTCAATCTGGTCCAGCAACCTCAACAGCCCCCTTCCTTTCACCACTCCAACAAACACTCTGTCAAGCATCAGCCTCATGGGCACGGAGAACTCCCCCTCTACCCACACTTCCTCCGCCTCTGGTCCAGCTGACGACCTGGGACAGACCTACAACCCCTGGCGGATATGGAGCCCCACGATCGGAAGAAGAAGCTCTGACCCTTGGTCTAATTCGCACTTCCCTCATGAGAATTAAAATGAAGCAAAAATAAAAAGTGGGGGCCCCGTCCAGATCATGACATGCCAGCGTCAGCCTGGAGACGTTTCCTGAGACTCTCACTGCTGCCGCCCCTCCTGCCCTCCTCTTTGCAAAGCAGACCAGCAGGGCAGGCTTCCCACCTGCTGCTCCCGAGCTTTCTTGCAATTATGATAATACGAGATTTGCTGTTTGCTTGTAGAGAAAAGGTCTGGACTGGTCCACAAGCTCTGCAAAGACCTGTCCATCGGAACCTTGACTCTCCCCACCTGTCCCCACTGTCTTCTCCCACGCTTTCTTTATCTGGATGAACACAAATTTGGCATTACAGTTAAGGGAGTAATTTGAGTTGACTGAGAAGTCCTGGCATGTGACAATTTTACTAAATTACCAAATTTGGTTTTTAATAATTTCACAATATTATGCGCCAAGATCTAATTTTAAAAATGTATGGGGACTTTGTGCTGAAAATACAGAGTATTTTTTTAAAGTAAGGCTGTCTTGGTTTAAAGCAGATTACAGAAACAGAAGTCATCTAAACAGTGGAGGAAGATAAAAGCATTCGGTGAGACCATACTCATTTTCTGTGCCGTTTGTACTTGAGGTATGTAACATTTGTATACCTGAGTTTATTTTAAAGATAAACCGAAATGCACATAGACAAGTCTTGACATACAAGATTGTGTATTTCTTAAAAATACAACTTTGTGTTGTACTTTGAAATAAATGATGCTTTTTTCAAAAGCCTTGAATTTTTTTTTTTTTTTTTTTTGAGGTAGGGTCTCACTCTAGCCCAGGCTGACCTTGAATTCACTATGTAGTCTCAGGGTGGTCTCCAACTCGTGGCAATCCTCCTACTTCTGCTGGGATTAAAGGCGTCTTCCGCCATGCCCTGCCTTTGTTTTGCTTTTTTACATACAAGATGCATTGGTTGGATTTTTCTCACACACGGTGGTCCATGGTGTCATTGCTCTGGAGCTGACAGGTGAAGGCAGTGTTTGGTTGCTCATGACTGGAGCCTTGTACGCTCTAATGAAATCCTCATGGTCGTCACTGAGAGTCCTTGATAGAAAATGAACCGGGAGCCTGTTCAGACTGGCCCAGGAACAGTTTCTCATCTGTCAGTAGCCTAAACTTTCAGAAAGGCCTGGGAAAGGTAATGTTGGTGAACGCTTCTTGAACACTTACCTGCTGGCACCTGTCTAAATGACAGCATGTGTTATCTCCGTGTGACACACAGCCTCTGAGAGGTTCTTGGCTCAATGCAGAGGCAAGCTGCCCACAGTTCCACAGTCACCCTTCTGGAGAAAGGCCCTGAGTGCAGCTCATGACTGCGGGTTCTGACGGGCCAGCTGCATCAACCTGCCGTTTAAGGACATCTAGAGGAGCAGAAAAGAACAAGTTCCAGCAGTCCCACGGGGACAGGAGGGAAATGGGGATACCAAGACAAGACGTTTATTAACAACAATAACTTTTTTTTAAAAAAGGGCTGGAGAGATGGCTTAGCAGTTAAGTTTGATCCTCCTCAGTGCCCGCATACAGCCGAACGCAAAGTGTCCATCATGCCAACGAGCCGAGAGCCAGAAGCAGGCAGCTCCCAAGCCTCTGTCGCGGGGAAGACCTTTTCTCAGAAGACATTGGAGGAGGGGGAAAACTCCCCAAGGTTGTCTCCTGACCTCTACACACACGCCATATCATGTGCACCCCTCCACACACACCCAAATAAATAATAAAAACGCCTTTAGTCCCAGCACTCAGGAGGCAGAGGTAAGAGAATCACTGTGAGTTTAAGGCCAGCCTGAGACTACATAGTGAATTCCAGACCTGGGCTAGAGTAAACCCTAACTAAAAAAAAATTTTTTTTTAAACAGAATAAAAACAGAAGGGGGGAAAAAAAAAGCCAGGGAGCACCTGCCGGAGAGCGGAGTCCAGGGACTGAGTGACCAGCACCAGAGCCTCCAGCATCCAGCGCAGCTGATCTAGGCAGCGGGTTCAGGACCCAGCCAGCCCCCAGCCTAACTGGGAGGGAGCCAACCTCAGGCTCAGCTTGGGTGAGAGCAGAGCCACACCTGGAGAAGACAGCCCAATTCCACCAACAAGCCATGGGATGATGGCGGGCATCCAGGCAGGAGATGAACCACCCCTGGCCTATCACACAGGGCCCAAGTGAAGCCTATGAGAAAGTGGTGAGATAAACAGGAGACCAAACACCACAGCAAGTTAAATAACCCAGGAAAGGTCAATGGAGACAGACACCAATGATACCCAACACAACCCCCCAAAGCGGAAGTCCAGAGACACTTAAGATCTCAACAATAAAGCAGACTTAAAACTCACCCACCATGACTCAGGGAACTGAGCAGAAGAGGGGCCGGAAAGAATGTAAGAGCCATGGTGGGGAGAATATCCAGAGACATGGTCCCCTCAGTAACAACACACAAAGAAAAAAAAACCTACCTCTTGAGCTAATCATAACCCCCTACCCCACGGACGGATCCAGTATGCCCACTGAGAGGATCCCCAGTGGATTGGGGACAGGGAGGAGGGAAATGGGGGTACCATCATAAGATTTGCTCATATAATGTATCTAATGATTGATAATAAAGATACTTAGTGAAAAAAGAAGGGAAAGGGGAGCAGCCTAGGCAGGGCTCCGTGGCGCAGCCTTTAACCCCAGCCCTAGGGAGGCTGATGTAGGAGGAATGCGGTGAGTTCAAGGCCAGCCTGGGACTACAGCCTGAGTTCCAGGTCAGCCTGTGCTAGAGAGAGATGCTAGCTTGGAAAAACAAAAACACAAAACGACAAACCTTTTTGTATGTCATATATGCCAGACATAGCCCCGTGGCCACAAGGTGTCAGTCTAGTATAATATTAAATGAGAAAATACCCATAGTTCTGCCTCCTAGACAAACAAGCCAAGAACACAGTTCACTAGACCAGGCATGAAACCAAAATCACTTCCTTTCCTCCTTACCTCCAGAAAATCAGACCAACAAGAAGTGAGGGACAGAAAAAGATAGAGGCCTTCAATTTCTTTTTTTAAGAAAACTGAAAAGGAGAGGGGAGGGGAGGCAAAGGAGAGAAGGGAGGGGAGGGGAAGAGAAAAATGAATCTCTAGCTGGCAGTTTAGCAGGGTATATCTACAAATATCATCCAGGTACATCCGTCATCAGGGATGCAGGGAGGGATTAAATTCCATAAAGATAAGGAGACCCCAGGCCTGTGGACCCCGACTTTTGAGTCCTCATCCGAGTTAGCAAAGAATTGCAAACATAGACCAAGAAGGGTAAATTATGAATTATGAGATTTATTTTAGAAAGCATTGCTGTATTTTTAAAAATAGCTTCAATTATTTGCAAGCAGAGAGAAATAGGAGAGAGAATGTGCACACCAAAGCCTCCAGCCACTGCAAACGAACTCCAGATGCATGTGTCATTTTGTGCACCTGGCTTTATGTAGGTTCTGGGGAATCGAACCCACATCGTCAGGCTCTACAAGCAAGCACCTTAACCGCTGAGCCATCTCTCCAGCCTGGTATTGCTTTCTTAATTTCCTTTTTGTTTTGTTTTGTTTTGTTTTTCAAGGTAGGGTCTCACTCTAGCCCAGGCTGACCTGGAATTCACTGGGTAGTGTCAGGGTGGACTCGAACTCACAATGATCCTCCTGCCTCTGTCTCCCGAGTGCTGGGATTAAAGGCATGCACCACCACACCCGGCTTGTGTTGTTCATTTTCAGTTTATAGAATACAACACATTTTGTGTTGATTTGTATCTCACAAGATCACTGAATTTTTTTATTAGCTCTCAAAGGGGTGTGTGTGTTTATGATGGTTAGAATGTAAAATGTCAACTATAGACTCTTGTGTCTGAATACTTGCTGGAGCTGTGCTGGAGAAGGTTTTTATTACAGCCCAGCCCTGCTGGCTATTGATCTCCTTCCCTGCCATGACGGACTTCCCCTCAAAACTGAAGACCAAAATCAAAGTTTTTCCTTCCTTCATCGGCTTCTGGTAGGGAATGTTGTCCCAAGAATGAGAAAGTAACTATGTGTGTCTGTGTAAATATCATCTGTGGATGGAGATAGTTTTGCTTTTTTCTAACTTGGATGAATTTTATTTTATTTTATTTGCCTAATTATTCTGGATAGAAATGATGACACAATGTTTAATGAAAGTGACAAAGTCAGACACCATTGTCTTGTTTCCAGAATAATTAGGCAAATAAAATACACTCATACTTGATGAACGGTGCTGGGCTTGTCGTATGCTTTGTATCTGCTGACGTCATGAGGTCTCCTTCCTTCTCTTTCTACAGTCCTGGGATAAATCCCACGACTCACGACACAGTCCTTCTAGCTTACCGTACACTGGTTTGCTAATGCTTTTTTTAAAAGGTCTCTCTCACTCAGACCGGTTTATAACTTAATATGTAGCTTAGGCTGGTCTTGAACTTGTAATCTTCCTCAGCCCAAGGGCTAGGATTACAGGCCAGAGCCACCATTCCCAGCCATTTGCCAGTGTTTTGTGGAAGATTTGTGAACCTGTGTTCATATGGGATACTAGGCTGTAGTTTCCTTGCGATGTTTCGTTGGACTCTGAGTTCAGCATAAATACTGGATGAATCAGGAAGTATTTCCTCCTCTTCTGTTTTTCAATGTGTTTGAAAAGAACTGTGTTTCGTTTTTCAATTTGGTAGAATCACCCGAGAGACTTTTTGGACCTGGGCTCTTGTTTGTTTTGCTTGAAGCGCTGAGGCCTGAGCCCAGGGCCTCAGATGTGGGACTTTTTATTATTGACACAATCTCTTAAATCGTTAGCGTCCTACTCAGATTTTCTTTATTCTTCAGTAAATTATGTTTCTAGGAATTTATCCCATTTCATCTAAGCTATGTGATTTGTCTGCATGTTTGTGACGGCTAAGGGTGGGTGTCAGTACGCTCCTCGACCACTCTTCACCTTACTCGTGAGACGGGGAGGGTCCCACACCAAATGCAGCCCTCACGGAGGGGACCGCCTAGGGGACCGCCCTGTCTCTCCCTCCAGCCCTGGAATGACAGGTGTACACTATGAGACCTGCTTTGAGGGATGTGGGCGGCTGAGGTCCTGCTCACATGCAAACATTCTGCCTCTCTCCAGAGAAATTAACCAAGGACAGTGGTGCATTCTTTCCCTGGGGAGATGCAAACAAACACCCACTCACCCCAGGCAGGACGCCCACAAGAAGTCAAAACACAAGTCCAAGCTAGTTGAGTGAACCTTTGGAGCGCGGTGGCAGAGCCTCTCCTCCCCAGCAGCTCTTCCTCATTCAACCTTGGGACTCTCCTCTGGTTCAGGAACTGCCTGAGAATGCTAAGAGTGCTTCTGGCTTATGTGGGCCCTGGGGAATTGAACCTGGGTCCTTGGGCTCTGGAGGCAAGCGTCTTAACCGATGAGCCATCTCTCCAGCCCTGTAAGGTGTTCATATCCTGAGTCGTCTTTACTTCCTGAGCTTCCGAGTCTTAACTAAGTTACCACATGAGCCCCCCTTCTTAGGAAGAAATTGCTATAAGACAGAAAGAGAAATCAAATCACCCAAATTAGGCTCAGCCCAAGGTTGACTCCCCAGGACCCACAGAAAGCCAGATGCACAACAGGGCGCGTTCATCTGGAAAGAGGCCAGAGACCACACCCACCCACAGAGCCTTGTCTGACTAGTCGTCCAGCCGATTCAGGATGTAAATCGAGCTCACACAGAACACAAACATTCCTGCCAACTAAGAGTGAACAACTCGAAAAGAAGACAGACAGCAAAATACTTAGGATCAAATTTTCACGAATCTTGGGCAAGACTGGTATACTCCAAGTCTAAGACACTGCTGAGGGCAGGGGAGGGGCTTGAGGGGTGGGTCCTGAGGACGGGGCCCAGAGAGCAGGGCCTGAGGGGCGGGATGGCCCCACTATCAAGGTGAAAGTGGGCGTCCCCTCCCCCACAGACCGCAGGTGGTCATCCCTCCTCTGCTCAGTGACTCCTCTGCCCTCCTGACCTGTCCCTTTCCAGCCCCCGGCCTCGCTGTCCACCCGCCTTCAGTGGCCGCTCGCTGGGCACATGGCAAGGGAAGAGGCCAAGACGACTGGAGGTTGACTTCTGGTCAACGTGCTGGGTTCTAAAGCCTGCCGTCCTGGGTTCAATTTCCCAGCACCCACGGAATGCCAAGTGCAAAAATTGGAGCACGCAGCTGATGTTGGCCTTCAGGGTCAGGAGACCCCAGCGTGCCCATAATATACACATACACACAAACACATACATATGTACATACCCACATACATACACAGATATGTATGCATGTCCACATACAACCATATACATACACATGCATACAAACACATACATACGCACACATGCATGCAGACACACATATATATACCTACGTGTATGTACACATACATACATATACATCCACACACACATACATCCACACATGCATACACATACATCCACAGGTACAAATAAAAGGTTCTGTTGCTTTCCAAGCTAGGCTCTCACTGCGGGCCCAGGCTGTCCTTTCTAGTGCTGGGATTAAAGCTGTGCACCACTACACAAAAGCCAAAAGCAAAACTCCACTAAAACCTGATGCCTTGGTGGTTCTGAAACCCCAGCACATGGGAGCTGAGCACCCACTTAAAGCCCCATGCCATAGAGGATTCTGAAACTCCACCAAACTAGAGGTGAGTAACCCAGCTAAACCCTGACATCATGGTGGGCAGAAATTTCAGCACACTGGAGTTAAGTACCCAACTTAAACTGGGATGATATGGTGGGCTTCTGTAACTCCAGCACACTGGACGTGAGTACCCCACCTAAAGCCTGGAGTGATGGTGTGCTTCTGTAACTCTGGCTTACTGGAGCTGCTAACCCAGTAAAGCTTGAAGCCATGGTGGGTCTCTAACTCCAGCACACTGAATGGCACAACAAGCTCTGCTTGTAATATTACAAATCTGTTGTAGTTCTAGGCTCCAAATCCATTCACATCCTCCCACATTTATATCCAAAAACATAGGGATGTAATTCCCAATGAAAGACCCAGGGAAAAGAATAACTGTCACCTTTGTCTTATTGGCTTCACTGCCAATAATCCTACTGCCATTCAGTTTATAAACCACCCAATCCTGTCTTTGGACTAGCAAGCTGGCCTTCCTATTGGCTAGTACCTTCATATGACATCATTCTCTCTCTAAACCAACCACAACCTGGTAGAATGTTGGGGTTTCCATGGAGAACTCTGTACACAAATTTGGATCATTGCAAGTGGCCAGTGACCAATTAACAGTGTCTTTCATAAGGGACTCACGTGTCGATGATTACAAGAACACAGAAAACTGTAAGTGATGTATCCAAATCCCTTGTATCTACTATGTCAGATAAGGAAAGATGTCATTCAGTTCAATTTTATATAAGTAATGCCTACTAAATTGAGTGAAAACAACCTTGAATAATGGGGAATGTGTTGTACTAGAAGTCTGGTATCTCAGTTAAGTTTGTGTTTTTATGTGTACTAGGTCTGTGACTTTGGACACACCATTCACTCTCTCACACTGGGTTGTTCATCTGCCATGATAGACAGAGACAGGTCTTGTAAGTTGAGTTTCCAGTAGGTGGCGACCTGCTTGGGAAGATGTGTGTCACTTGGAGGATCTGGTAGTATAGCCCTACTGGTGTATAAAGATCAGATTAAGCCAGACTATTCTTGTTTGCTGTCTGTAGAGTTTTTTTTTAATCTCAATGCTATCCTGATATCTTATGGAGTGAACTAGCTTCTTATATCTTTGATGGTATTTCTCCTGGGTTCTGTAACCCTGAAATATTCTCATTATTATATCTCATCATTGAGCCCAGTCTGGACTCAAAAGCCTGAACACCAACAACTGACCCCGAGCTCAGTAAGACTACTGCTGCTACAACACATGCTCAGCCTCATACAAGTTTCCATCACATATTTCCATTTAAAAACTACTGGTTTTTGGGAGGCTTTGGAATGACGCTAGCAATAGTAAGGCTATGCTGAACAATCATGTAGGATACAAAAACATTACATAATTCAAATTTTTGTGGACATAAGGTCTCAAATTAGAGCTCTTGATAGGAACTCAGCAGGTCTGAAACTCACGCAGTCTACCCATAGCAGCCTCACTAACCTCTCAACAATTATATATATATATCCTGCAGTGTGGATAAATGTGCTCACTAAAACTGAGAACGTTCAGTTCCATAGAATCGATTGGCTATGACAAGTTACAGAAGAAATCAGAACACGCCACCTGACACTGCACTTATGCCCTTCCTTTACCACCAGGTTTAGGTGAGTATCAACAGCCAGAAGGAAGGGAAAAATGAATATTCCAAAGGAGAGACAAATGTGGGATGATTCCACAGACAGATTCTATGTCCTGACAGTTTA
>PVHP010047951.1:0-12696 GCA_004024765.1 Zapus hudsonius | reverse complement strand
GACTTGATGCTTTTCTCTTGCTATTTTCAATACATTTTCTTTGGTGTGTATATCTAGTAGTTTAGTTATATGCCTGTTGCAGTCAGCCACATGCCGCTGGGATGAATCTTCAAACCAGGCACAATTTGGGGGAGGAAAGTATTTATTGAAACTACAGATTGAGGGGGAAGTTCTGTAACAGTGAAAGAGGCAGGTCCGGGCAGAGAGAAAAACCCATCACCTACACCACACACACAGAACAGCAATCAGGCAGGAGGGCCAAGGAGAGAATTTCTTCCCCTTTATATAGCCTTAGGGTGGGGTCTTACAACCCTTCCCTAGACTTAATGGTTTCCTGAGTCTCTGGAATTTCTTTCCTGCATGGCCCACACAGGAAAGGATGTTTTCTTCCAGCTTCTTTAAGCTTCTTTACATCCTGCCCCTTGCTGAGAGGCTGTCTTCCTGTAAACATCCTCAGAGACCCACCCAAGATAATTAAAAAGATCAAGTTGACAACAAAATCTAACCATCACAATGCCAAAGGGAAATTCTTTTCTGGTCTTACCTGTTTGATGTTCTGAATGCCTTCTGTATCTGTACTGGCATCTATTTCCCCAGTTTTGGGAAATTTTCCTTCTATGATTGTGTGTGCCTTTAGACTGAAATTCTTTTCTTTCTTCAGTGCCCAGAATTTTTAGATTTGATTTCTTCATAGTGTCTCAATTGTCTTGAAAATCCTGCTCATACTTTATTATCTTTTCCCTCATTGAATGTTCCAAATCCTCCACCTTGTCTTTGAGCCCAGATATTCTGTCCTCTTCTTGACTTATTCCATTAGTAAGGCTTTCTGAAGGTTTTTTAAATTTTGATTTACTGTATTTTTTGTTTCCAGTATCCATATTGTTTTTCTCTAGTATTTATATTTCCTTACTCAAGTCTTCTATCACCTCCTTATTTTGTTCAGCTGATTTTCTAGGTTCTCTTGGGATTCTGACAAGTGTTTGCTTTATTCTTTGATTCATTTGAGCATTGTTTTGGAGTCTCTGACATTGTATCTGATTCACTCTTGCTGGATAGCATTACTGTGGAATTCATAATTTTTGGAGGAGTTACAATCCACACTGGTCAGCAGCAGTTCCCTCCGTTCCCTCCTGCCTTTCCACAAATATCTCACCTGGTTTTGTAAGTCCTTCTACAGATTTCATCTATTGCTGGAAGAAAACAGACAGGGTGTATCTTTCCTCTTCCCATGTCCTCTGGGTTTCTTTGTTGAGGATCCCATTCCAACGATTTAACCTGAAGTCCTTCATGCAGCTATTTACATCAGAAAAATAACTTTTAAAATAAAGACATTGGACACCAACATATTCAGGAATGGTTCAGGTTTAAAAGTAATTTTACTCTTTATTTTATAATTTTTTAAAAAACATTTATTTATATTATTTTATTGAAAGAGAGAGAGAGAGAGAGAGAGAGAGAGAGAGAGAGAGAGAGAGAGAGAGAGAAGGAGAGAGAGAATGCATATGGGCATGCTGGGGCCTCTTACCATTATAAACAAACTCCAGATGCATGAGCCACTTTGTGCATTTAGCTTTACCTGAAGGCAGGGAAATAAAACCAAGGCCAACAGGCTTTGCAAACAAGTGTTTTTAACTGCTGAGCCATCTCTCCAGCCCAGTATTTTTTATTTCTTGATGCATGTGTGTGTGTCATGTGTTATATGTAGTGTTTATGTGTAGTGTAGTGTATGTTGTGTGTATATATTTGTGTAGTGTAGTACATGTGTGTGTGCACATGCGTGTGTGTGGTGTATACATGTGTATGTGTGCATGTGCGCATGTGTATGTTTATGTGTGGTGTGTATTTGTATGTCCAGAGTAGGGAAGTCATTTGGTATTCTGCTCTGTCGCTCTTCTGCCTTCTTTCCTTGGGTGTCGTAGTCAGCTTCGCATTGCCGAGATGAACCAGACACAGTTTATGGGAGGAAGGGATTTAGTTCAAGTTTACAGATCCAGAAGAAGTTCCATCCAATGGCGGAAGAAGCTGGCTCCCATTCACAAATAAATCCAAGTAGAGAGACCACCAAACAAGCACATCCAGAGCTCAAAACCTCTCTGCATACCTTTAGGCTGGAATTCAGATCCACCCCTAGTGACCTGCTCCCCTGTAGCTGGAATCAGCCTGTAAGGGTTGAAGCTGCAAACTCAATTTTACCTGTTTTGTTTTTTGGGTTTTTGGCAGGTAGGATCTTGCTCTAGTCCAGGTTGATCTGTAATTCACTATGTAGACTCAGGGTGGCCTCAACCTCATGGTGATCATCTTATCACTGTTTTACTAGTGCTGGGATTAAAGGTATGAGTCACCACACCTAGTGTTGTAGTCAGCTTTCTTGTTGCTGCTGAAAAGAACCCAACCAAAAACTGCTTGTGGAGGGATGGGTTTATTTTGGCTTACGGACTAGGGGGGAGGCGCCATCATGGCAGGGAAAATGATAGCATGAGAAGAGGGTGGACATCACCTCTGCCACAGCAGTGCAAACAGCGGCAGGAAGGTGTGCCAAACACTGGCCAGGGGAAGCTGGCTATAACTCCCCATAAGCTTGCCCCCAACAACACACCTCCAACAAGATTCCAATTTCAAAACTGTTATCAGCTGGGGATTGAACATTCAGATCACATTCCTTTGTGGGGCCACATGGGTCAAACCACTACACCCAGCTTCAATTTTAATAAACCTGAGTCTATGGGGGCATACATTCAAACTGTCAAACAGAGTCTCTCATTGAACCTGAACCTTACTGTTTTCCCCATTTTTTAAAAAAACTGAACTGGCTGACCACAAAGCCTGCAATCCTCTTGTCTTTGCCCTCTTCAGAGCTGGGCTATTATAGGCTGTGGGTCATACCTGGGTGTGGTGGTTTGAATAAGATGTCACCCATAAATTCATGTCTTGAATGCTTGCCCCCAGCCGGTGGCAATTTGAGAGGTCGAGCCTTGCTGGAGGAGATGTGTTGTTGGAGGCGATCTTAGTGGTGTTATAGCCAGCTTTGCCTTGCTAGAATTTGGTTCACTCTCCTGCTGCTGTTGTCCACCTGCTGTGGCAGAGGTGATGTCCAGCCTCTGTTCATGCTCTGCTTTTCCTTGCCATCATTGAGCTTCCCCTGAATACTGTAAGCCAAAATAAAAAAAAAATCTGGGCATGGTGGCACACATTTTTAATTCCAGCACTCAGGGGGCAGAGATAAGAGGATTGCCATGAGTTTGAGGCCAGCCTGAGACTACATAGTGAGTTCCAGGTCAACCCGAGTAGAGCTAGATCCTACCTCAACCCCCCACCCCACCAAAATAAGTAAGTAAAAAATTAATACTTTGCCCTCATCAGCTGTTGCCTTTGGTTGAGTGCTGTATCCCATCAATGAGAAGATACCTGCATCATTGGTGTTTAAGCTGGATGCTGGGGATTGAATTTGGGTCCTTAGCAGTTCTAAAGCACTGTCATCTTCCTTGCTCCTAAAATTATTTAAATTTTAACTAAGAACTGGGGGTATAGGTCAATGATAGAGTACTTGCCTAGCATCCACAAGGCCCTATTTAAGAAAATATATTTTATAATTAAAATAGCTAAATTTTTTAAGGAAGTCCCTAATTTAATCAAATTTACCAACTATGGGAATTGGCTTAATTGCCATCTGAGTCCACTTTCCACTGTCCAGTGCCAGTTAAGCATGTGCAGACATGCTCTCACATTTGGCATAAACAAGGTTTAAAGATCCAATCTATGTCCTCAAGATTCCACAAGATGATTAGAACTGAGACTTCATTCAAGATCTTCTGTGTGACCTTGAAGTATTAATGGCTCTAGCTCTAGTATTTTTTTTCCATTCAAGTGAAAATATCTGGATTGTGCTAAGGAATACAACTGCTCCTAGACTTTCCTTTTGGCCTGTTAGCTTTTAAACACTTAGATTAGACAGCTGTTCCTTGATTTATGATGGGTTTACATCCTAATGAACTCATAAATTGAACATATCATAAGAAAATGCATTTGATACCCCTAACCATCAAAGTTTAGCAGTACAGTACACCAGAGAATAGCCATCCTTTCCTCCTCACGATGGTGTGATGAGCTGGCAGGCTGCGTTGTGAAGCTCCATGAGAGAATATGGTAACACATGCAGCTCAGAATTTGAAGCCGTTTATTGATTCTAAACCATTGCACAGTTGAAAAATTAAATGTTGGGATCACGACAAACTAAGGAACAAGTATCCTGACTTCTCAGATAGGTTATGCCCATCTTTGTACTTCATTTAAGTAGATAGAATTAGATGATAGGTATTATTTTGTGTCTGTTTTTTTGTTTGTTTTATTTTGTTTGGTAGGGTCTCACTCTCACCCAGGCTAACCTGGAATTCACTAGGAGCTCATTGTAATCCTCCTACCTCTGTCCTCCTACCTCCTACCTACTGAGTGCTGGGATTAAAGGCAAGTGCCACTACACCTGGCTTATTTTGTGTCTGTCTTGTTTAGTTAAGTGTGTTTAGGAGTTTCATCCACAGTATGTATCCTAGAGTTCTGATTTTTTTACTTACTACCTATTATTTTCATTTTTTTATGACACATGTCTAACCCATCTACTGAAGTCTAGCTCAAAGTAGATTAAAAAATGAATCCTGGATATTAAAATGTCACATATACTCATGCCCCTTTCCCCTTCCTATAAGTGGAATCAACACTCTTAGCCTTTTAATTAACTAATTCACATTAATAAGTGGTGAATTTATTAGCTTATTTATTTATTCAGCTCCTGTATTAGCTAGATGCTGAGATAACATGGAAATCCATTCTGGAAATACTGGATCATGAGGCCTAGACTTTAAGTTGTGTCATGGTGCGGAGGAATACAGAAGAGGGGTGTCTACTTCTGCCAGTGGTTCAGTGGTGGGGGGCAGGAGCACAGGTTTCAGAAACGAGGTGATTTCTGAGATAGCATTTGAAACTCTGGATGCGATCTCCACAGTTTATACAAAAATATTTTAGGTAATTTTAAATGAGCAGATAGTGCTTCAGATGTCCGTAAGTATATGAAGAGGAGTTTTGTTACTTGACTTCAGAATCGTGCATATTCTGGTGTCAGTATTGAAATAATATCCCTTATCAGTTGCTAAACTTGGGCAGTTGCCCCTCGAGGCCATGCCTTCAGGAAGGAAAGCTGTGTCTGCACCACCATGGCGTATGAACAGACTGGACGAGAAGTGGTCAAACCCATTTTCTCTGAACATAGGGAAAAAATAGGGGCCACTGAAAGCTTCTGTAGCCCATGAAACAGCGACTTTCTTCCTCTAGGGTCTTCCCACTCCACTAGATGGTCCCAAAGCGAAAAAGTTCTAGATTATGATGTAACTAGATTGACAAAGTCTCTTGAAAGAAAAGAGGTGAATTTTCCCCCTATTTTTTTCTGGATCAATGGGTTCATTTAATAAGATAAAATGTTAGCCAACATAATTTTCTCTGCTAAGTCTTCAGTTGAAATATGCAAAAAGTCTGGCTACTAAGTTAGAAATAGCCACAAATACTTAAATTTATTTAATTTTACCAAGTTACTGCAAATTATTGGGATTGCTCAAACGGGAGTGCACTCTTGTGTGGAGAACATGTTTTGTTTAGTGTGTAGAAACGGTATGCTTATTATAGCCACACTTCTTTCCAGGTAGGTGGAGAACCAGCCCAGACAAGTTCTAAAATGTTTTCCTTGCCACAGTGGAGAGGGTGTGTTCCAATGTATCTGTAAGCCTTGGATAAGGACCAAGGAGAAAGAGAAGAGTTAAATTGCATTCATACAAAACAGCATGAGTGATAATTAGATCTTTATCTTATCCTTAATTATAAGTTTTCTTCCTCTGAGATAATAATTACCCGAGTCTCTGGAAAAAATTCTTAAACAGGTGATAGGATTTCAAACTCAGTACTTTGCTTTTTGCTTTTCTCTCTAAATTATCTTGGCGATTGCAGTGGACACCAATCCTTTTCAGGGCTTTACACCATCCTCTTCAGTATTTGTGGAAACCCCTATGATTTTATCCAAGCCTAGAAATTAGAAGTGAAGGCTGGGTGTGGTGGTGCATGCCTTTGATCCCAGTAGGAGGCAGAGGTAGGAGGATCACTGTAAATTTGAGGCCAACCTGGGACTACAGAGTCAGCCTGGGCTAGAGTGAGACTCTACAACAAAGAAGCAAGAAACTAGAACTCAAGTTATCCAACTACCCTTACAGGCTTCACATGAGGAGTAGGAGAAACACTGCAGTGTGCAGAGTTGGTTACCTTGGCAAAATGCTCACTCAAACTATCATGTGCAATATTTAAGGCATATAGTGTAAGCTGAGTGTGGCCACAGCATTTCTGGAAATGGTAGGGAGTGCTTTGGATGGTGGCTTAAACATATGCTTGCTTCTTGTAGCAAAGATTGTAGAAAGGATGTATCCAGACCAGAACCATCTTCTGACAAGTGAGATGGAAGAAACTTTCCCTTGCCAGGAAGGCTTCCTCCACTGCAGCTGAAGGTCCAAGTAATTCAGACAGAGAAGAGAAAGTACCAGTCTCTTCCAAGGAAAGTTAGCATAAGCAGTTGTGGAACAGTAGAAGCTCTATCGTGAGGACAAGTAAAAGGACCCATGCGCAATGTATTCATGGTAGTCACACAGCCAGGAAGAGAAGACTCCTCAGGTGTGGTGTAGCCATCTGCTGGCTCGCTGCCATGGCCCAGCATGGAAAGAGAGCAGCAAGTTGTGTAGCTAGCTGGGAAGAGATCAAAATTCAAAATACACCTTTATTTATTTATTTAGGTATATTTCAAGCTAGGGTCTCACTCTGTAGTCCCAGGCTGGCCTCGCACTCCAGAGTACAGGGATTAAAGATGTGCACCACCAGGCCTGGCTTGATTGCTCTTTCTTTTCTTTTGTCTTTTTTCTTCTTTTCTTTCATTTAAAAAAATAGCCTTGATTAGCTATTTTAAAAATATTTTTAGTTAAAAAATAACAGAAATACATTTTAGCTGGGCATGGTGGTGCATGTCTTTAATCTCAGCACTCAGGAGGCAGAGGTAGGAGGATCTCTGAGAGTGTGAGGCCAGCCTGAGACCTGAGACTATGTAGTGAATTCCAGGCCAGCCTGAGCTAGAGCAGACTCGACCTCAAAAATATTTTTATTTATTTATTTGCAAGGAGAGAGAGAGAGAGAGAGAGAGAGAGAGAGAGAGAGAGAGAGAGAGAGAGAGAGAGAGAGAGAGAGAGAGAGAGGTGGGAATGGGCACACCAGCTTGCCACTGCAAACAAACTTCACTGCACTTTGTGCATTTGGTTTTACATAGGTACTGGGGAATCGAACCCAAGCCATCAGGTTTTTCAAGCAAGTGCCTTAATCACTGATCCATCTCTTTAGCTCCTTCCTTCTTTTAATAAAACATTTATTAAATTCTCATACAAGTCTATATGGATGTTGAGCATAATCCCCCATCCTGTACTCTTCCATTTCTCCCTCTGCCCCTCAAAGTATGAAGTCTACTGAATTGGTAGCACCTTGAACAATCATAATGTCTAAAATTAGCAAGTTAAGAATCAGCAGGACAAATATTATATACATATAATTCTCACTATTCATGATAGTGATGTTTTATGAACTCACTGTAATCCTTGAATTAGCCATTACCGTCCACTGCTCTCAAGAGAAGTAAGCACATGCATACACACATTTCCCCAGAATATAATATCTAGTCATAATTAGAGAAAATAGGAAAAAGCTAGCTTCTTTTAGACAGTCTCGGGGATTGAGGCCCAGAGGAAAAGACAGGAGATGCCACTCGAAGCGCCCTCTCTCTCCCTGGCAGAACTGGAACTCGTGTCTGAGACTGAGCTAAAGCGCCCTTACTGTCCAGCCTAGTGCTCTGGCTGGCTCAGGTGTAGGCTGACTCTGGGGTCCACCTGACATCATAAAGGTGGGCCCAGCATGTCCTCTCTCTTTCTTCCTTTGGCTTCTCCTGTGTGAGTTTGTTTGTTTTCAAGGTAGGGTCTTACTTTTTAGCCCAGGCTGACCTGGAACTCACTCTGTAGTTCCAGGCTGGCCTCGAATTCACAGTGATCCTCCTGCCTCTGCCTTCAAGTGCTGGCATTAAGGCGTATTTTTTCGATTTGCTAGTTGTCTAGAAGATTCCTCAGAACTGAAATATTCTCCCCTGAAGAGAGAAAGGAGGCTCTGGGGATTCAAGAAATCAAATCTAGGAGACCTGACACTTAAAGGTCTTGAAAACTCCCCAAGGTTATATTAATTAGAAACTGAACCATTCCTTCCTGGGAGGGCAGGGCAGGAAGGAAGAAGTTCCAGAGACTCAGGAAGTCAACAAGTCTGGGAAAGGGTTGCAAGACCCCACCCTATGGCTCTTTAAAGGGAAAACAACTGCTTGGGAGGAGACTGTCAGACTGAACTGCCTGTAGTTGGTGCAAAAGAGTGTGCTAGGGACTTTTGTAATTAGTCTCTTTTTTGTTTCAATGGATGTCATCATCTTTTCCTCCTTTTGTGAAGGACTTGTGTAGGTAGTGTCAGGCACTGGGAGGTCACGGGTACCAAGGCCATTTTGTGTCAGAAGATTGCATTGTCACAGTCTCTCCTCAGGACAGCTGAGCTGCTGTAGGTTGTGCAGGTAGCTCCAGAGATGCAGCTTCCAGGAGCCATCACCTGTGCTGGCTGGGCTTCTCTGTATCGCAGCAGACTTTGAGTCATCCATGCTTCTGGAGGCAGCCCCTCACCCTGCTTAATGCTAATAAACTCACTGGTTCACCAAAACTTTTTAAAATTGTTTTTATTGGCTTAAAAGTATATATATATATATATGTATATATATATATATATAATGATATGCTCAGTATCATAGGTTATTAGATATAGCCATTGAGTCCATGATGACATTCCCTGTTATGCATTAATTATTCTCCCCCCAAGACTCTTACATTCTTTCCACCCCCTCTTCTGCAAACTTCCCTGAGTCATAGTGGGTGAGTTTAAATTTTGCTAGTTATTAGGTATGTAAGAGTCTCTAAATTTGTGTTTTGCCTTGCTGTGGGAATAGATGTTTTGCTCCTCATCCCACTTCCTTAGAGGTTGTGTTAGGGCTCTACATGGATCATCTCCTGCTTGGGTGTCCCCTGTCAAATCAGGTCCCTTTGGTGGAGTTTGGTTGTCCCCGGTTCTCCTTGCTTTATGAAAAATACAAACAGTCTCCAGCGGAGAGTGAGATTATCGGTCAGTTGAGAAAAATATTGCTGGGTTGGTGAGTGTTTGGAGGGTGTAGCCTTTCTGAGGACTTATGAATGTTTTAAAGGCTGGAGAGATGGCTCAGCAGTTAATGCGCTTGCCTTGAAAAGCCTAACTACCCAAATACCTATGTAAAGTCAAAGGCACAAGGTGGTGCATGTGTGGAGTTCCTTTGCAGCAGCTGGGGAGTCTGGCTGGTCCATTCTCTCTGCTAGCAAATGACTGTTTAGACCCACCTAAGAGAGACCTCAGCATGTCTGAGGGAGGAGAGGATTATAACTGGGTAAAGCCCACCCTGGACTGGGAGGTGCTAAGGCGTAGGCGGGGAGCCCTGATTGGATAGAGGAAAAGGGAGGGGTCAGATGCCAGCAATCCCCCTCCCTGGTCGCTGAGATGTGAACAAGCAGCCCTGGCTCCCATGCTGTCGCAGACAGGACCCCCCTCAAATCCTCTCTCAAACTGCTTCCTGTCAGGGTTTGGTCATAGCAGTGAGGAAAGTGACTGGTATAGAGTGAGTTCATGGTTCATGAGACCGAGTGCCCTCACTTCTGAGGCCTGCGGGGCTGGAGTGTCCCCAGTGCCACCCCTAGATTGTGAAGGTTCCAGACATCAGCCCCCGGCTCAGCGTTCCTCCTGCCGCAGTCTTAAAGCTCCTTTATGACAGGATCCTACCAGGAGACGAATCTCCCTCAGCCTCTGGCGGTCAAGCCAAGGTTACCTGACCCCAAACACCCTCCCATCACAGCACTGGGCCACCTGGTGTGGCCCAGTGGCCTGATGTCCACTTCCCAGTACCTGAGGAGACATCAGATAGGACACCAGCAACAGACCAAAGAAATGGCTACACACAACTCTAGCTTGGTGAACCAATGAGGCCTGGGCTGGCTTCTAGGAACATGGGTGCTCAACTGAAAGCAAGCCCATCCCAGCATGGGTGCTGATTCACCTCGTGGATGACGTCCCCCACCCCAGCAGGTGTTGGCTGCTTCCATGGTCTCAGGAATGGACCTTGTGAGTCATCTAACCACTTCCTGAGCCATGCCACGGGGAGTTACTGGAGCTTCCCTCCTGTCCCTGACCTGGAAATGTTCCCATTTGGAGGAAACAGCCACAGAGGGCAAATATTGGGGCTCAGGCTGAAGAAGGTGGCTCAGCGGTCAAGGAGCTTGTCTGCAAAGCCTGACAACGCAGGTTCAATTCCCTTGTACCCACATAAAGCCAGATGCACAAAATAGCACATTCATCTAGAGCTCGTTTCCAAAACTGGTTTTGATGTATCACCCTTTGGTCTGTTGTCTGTGCCCTAGCTGGGGAGAAGATGTGTGCTTTCTTCAGTCCAGGGAAAAGGTTTCCTGTGACATTAGTATGTTATTTCTTTTATTGATTTTTTGTCTGTGCGTAGTAGTAAGTGTGGTGGTGGTGGTGTGTGGTTGTATGCATGTGTATTTAAAAACACCCCAAGTGCTCCCTGAGGCATCAGGTGTCCCACCTGTTTTACCTTTTACTGGTTCCAGAGCCTGCTGATTGGCAGCTCCTGGGACTCTCCAGTCTCTGCTGGCCTCAGCCCTAGAGTTACAGACCTGTGTGGCCACACCCAGCCATTTACTAGGCCTTAGGGCCCTCATGCTTGCACAGGAAGCACAGTTAACTGATGAGCCATCCCTCCAGCCCAGCCTAGTTTATGTTCACCCATTGACTCTTCTATTTTGAATCATCTCCATTTCTCCCCAGCATAGTCTCTGCTAAATTCTTGGGCATGTTCAATTATTTCGTGGAGACAAATTCTTACAAGTAGAATTACTTGCTAAAAAATTATGTGTTGTTTGGGCCAGGAGGACCGGGCTGAGTACTAGGCTATCCAGGGTCCCCTGCCACAAGGACTGATCCAGACGACCCACAGAGGAGAATATCCAGCTGATTGGGGATGGGGAAGGGGGGCATTGGGGAACTGGGGATAACAACTCATTGTTTGCCCACTAAATAATGTAACTCATTATGGACAATAAATATATATTTAAGACTTAAAAAAATTATGTGTTGGACAACATGGCGGTGTGTGGGCTGTGCTCACTGCTGTGGACGTTCCCATAGGTGGTTCATCAGCTTCAGGCCAAGTTCGAGGTTACTATGTAGACTGTGACATGGTGTGTGATCTGAAGAGACGAAAACGGTCTATGAATATGCAGAGGAGAGGCTACATTCAAATCACTCAGGAAGAATACACTTTGGCCAAATGATCTTCAGGAAGTGGCTGATGAAGAAATTGCCACACTTCCCTGGGATAGCTGTCCTGTTAGGATCAGAAATCAATGTGCTGTGATATCTCATCCATGGGGTGTGAAGTGGCACTGGAGGCTTAGTTGCATTGTCTTCTGTCACTTAGCTGACCATAGGGAGCTTTCAGGAGTCCAGCGAACAATCTGGTAAATCAGTTTTAGAACCTAGGGTGCTTTCAAGGAATCCAGTCCTAAAAGAATAGTCCTTTCTAATAGAGAAGACCCTAGTTTTTCCTGGGGTCTAGTATGTTTCATCTATCTGATGCTCTCTCTATTTTAAATGAAGAAATTCGGGGGCTGAAGAGATGGTGTAGTGGTTAAGGCGCCTGCCTGCAAAGCAGAAGGACCTGAGCTCTATTCCCTAGGACCTACATAAAGCCAGATGCACAAGGTGGCACATGTGTCTGGGGTTTGATTGCAATGCAGTGGCTGGAGGCCCTGTTGCGCCCATTCTCTCTCTCTCTCTCTCTCTCTCTCTCTCTCTGCCTCTCATACTCTCAAATAAATAAAATACTTGAAAAATGAAGAAATTGGATATTGCTTGGTCAGTGTATTCGAATTTAATAGATCCCATATGTGATATAAGAGTAGAATAAAAGTTTTTTTCTGTGAAAACAAAACTGATATCTTAAAAGTGTTTAGTTTGATTGCCATTTTTTCCAAAAAATGTTTCAACTAATACTATCTCCAAAAATATGTCAGAGCTCCTGTAGGACTATTCCTGTTGCTTGTATAAATATCTGGACCTTCCTAAGAGGTCCCAGAGATACTGCCTTGGACACATATGGGAAATCGAGAGGGAATGTGTGGTACACAACTGAAAATGTAATGACAATTCTGGAACTTCTTGCCTTACAGATAACATACTTATGTTTCTTAGTGCATGGGTTTTCAAGTTTAGATGTGTATCTGAGGCCCCAGGGAAACCACAGACTGTATCGACAGCATCGAGAAACCCTTCAACGTCCGGAATGGTATCCAGCCCCCAGAAGGCAGTTAGTGTAGTGCTGGAAGGCACTGCACAGGCTGCCAGGGGAAACTGATCAACGACAGCTGGAGTAAACAGAGACGATTGACACGAAACACAATCTGCGGCCATGAGTAGGCTGACCACACCTCCTACTGGGAGGGAACAGCGAAC
>PVHP010047950.1:0-12687 GCA_004024765.1 Zapus hudsonius | reverse complement strand
CCTGACACTGAATTGTGACACACCCTGCTGATCCCAGCAACACCCATTTCTGGGTGGACTCTATGATCCATCCTCCAGATCAAACAGCAAATCAGATCTTTCCACGCCTATCTGAGCTAAACCCTATAAAGGTGGCAGCCAGGTGGGGCCCTCTCTGCTTCCCAGGCTCTTCTTCCTGAGACCTCCAGTTCCTGCTCTATTGCCTGCGTTATGGTGTGGTCAGAGCTTCTCCCATGTGAATCTTGGTTCCCAGCCCCACTCCGCCAGGTGGGGTGGGGAAGTGAGACCTAACACTGTCTTTCAGTGTCTTAAATTCTGGTCTCTGCTCTGTCTGATGGTCTCTTAATTTACCATGTGTGGGTTCTCACTCTGGATCAGACATGTGGACTCTCTCCTTTTCCCCCCACTTACCCCCTTGAGCTGATGTCAAGTATGTTCCCCTCTTTAATCTCAGTCTCCCCGCTCTCTCTGTTTCACAGTCTCTGAATTTACTATGTGCTGATTGTTCGGGGTCTGCCATATGGGTGCTCCAGGTGTTTGCAGCCCCTTTGGAACCTCACCTTCTAAACCCCAGTTGCTTTGGCTTTCACATGTTTGCAGCCCCTTCTGAACTTCATTTTGTAAGCTTCAGTTTTTCTAGCTTTCATGGGTAAGCTTCATTCTAACTCTACTCTCTAAGCTTCAATTTCTCTTTAACTTCCATCTCATGGAGGTATGTTTCCCACCTGAAAATGTTCCACTCCTTCTTTGCCAGTCCAATTCTCTTTAAATAAACTCCACAAATTGTGGTATCTCCTCAAATAAACGATAATTCATAATTTGTCCTCCTTGATTCAGTTTTTATTATTCTTCATTAAAGATTAGGAAAGAACCCGAAATTTGGGATTAATCTTGGGGACACCCCCTAAATCCAAAAATTCACGGATCAGTATGTTGAGAATTTTACTTCCAACTTTGAGGATGGCCAGACAGTGCTTACACTCCAGGCTAACTGTAGTCAAGGTCTGTGTAATGATTTTAATGCTGAGCCTGGATAGCTCTGTGGCAGCCCCACAGTGGATGAGGGGATTCATTGCAGTTGGGGACTCTGTGTTCCAGGTACTTGTGGAACCAACACAGCTAAGCTCTTCTAGTTAGAAGCTGAGGGTAGGAACAGTACAGACCTGGTAGAGCTTCTCCACTGCAGGCAGAAGTCTCAACTCTTGTTTGCATTTAGGTTTGATATGTGTGGCTACTATTCTTATTTAATAGGTCTCTAGTTAGTTGTAGCCTCTTAATTATGCTGATATGGAAATGTTCCAGTGTTTTTGAAACCTATTTGTGTCATCTCAAGGGGATGGTGTGTGTGTGTGTGTTATAATTTTTTTTTTTTTTTTTTTTGGTTTATTGAGGTAGGGTCTTGCTCTAGCCCAGACTGACCTGTTTTTCACTATGTAGTCTCAGGCTGGCCTTGAACTCATAGCCATCTTCCTACCTCTGCTTCCCGAGTGCTGGGATTAAAATTGTGCTGCCACCATGCCCCCAACCCAAGAATATTTTTTTCAAATTCTTGATTTATAATTTCCTACATGTAAATGCATTTTATTGATCATACTCACCATTATCCTCTTCTGTCCTTCTATCATTCCCACTGAACCTCTCCTTCCATGTCTGTTATTTTTTTGTGACCCACTGAATTAGGGATGCTTACATGAGCATGTGGGCTGGGGGAGGGGTGTTATTTCCTAGAATACCTGACAATAGCTTTTTTAGGAAAAAAAAAATTACACTACTTGCCAATGAAAAGGAAGAGTGTTTGCATATAAGTATAATTTTAACCAACATAGCTATTTGACCAAAAGAAACAATTCTTTGCTTTATTAAGTAAAAGATATATTTGATTATACTTTCATTTATATAGTAATTTAATTTTAAAATACTAGTCAAGTTAAGTTTTTTTTTCAGGGTAGGGTCTCATACCAGCCAAGGCTGACCTAGAATTCACTCCTGTAGCCCCAGGCTGATCTCCAACTCCTGGTGATCCTCCTACCTCAGCTTGCCAAGTATACTAACCTAACCAGCCCTCAAATTAAGTTTTAGATATTAGTGTATTTAGATTTTTTTGGAGAAATTTATAGGAACTGTATGTTATCAAACAAACAAACCAACAAAAATTATGATTAAAACCAAGTCAGAAAAATTGCAGTAGGTATAATGCAAGCTTGTGTTACATAGTGAGTACCAAGCATAGTAAGACCCTGTCTTAAAACCCCAAAACAAAAAGGGGAGGTGTTTCCAGTATCAGTGACATTGTATCAGCCACTATCAGTAGGTGAAGGTAGTCCATTTGGTATGCATAAAGACAATTCTATTGATTATTTCTCCTCAAATTATTCATGTCCTACCCACACAGCCCATGCCCTTCATTGTTAAGTCATTCCCATGGAGACTTGCTTTCAAAGTAAGCTCACAGAAAGTGCGAGTACAAACCTATCAATACCATTATAAATAGCTATGTAGTTGGAATAACTCTACTACTATTTCAGCTTTTTTGGGGGGGGCACTTTTTTTAAAAAAAAATCATATAATTTTGATCTTTGTGACCACTTTGTGGGAGCTTTTACTTCCATGTTACAAATTTTCTCATTTTACAGGTTGGAGAGCTGATGGTAATAGTTAAGTTCTTGACACACTAAGTATATAAGAAGTACAGAGCTTTGAAAGAAGAGGTGTGAGCTCCTGTTCAAGTGACTAAGCAGTCTAACTGAAGATTCCTTTATGTCTTATCTGTTGAAGAGAGTTCTTTGCTTCAGGAGTAGCCTGCAGTATGTTTTTACTAGAAAAAGCTTTGAAAGTAGAATATTTAAATCTTATTAGATATTCATGGGTTGCTTCTGAAAATCAAAACTGCTCTGAGACTTGTCAGTACTAAGTGTGCTTCAGAGTATGGCATCCACTTGATACATGCTCTCTGTAATGTAAAGCTTCTCAACTAAAGTTTCTTAAATTCTTAATAAAATAATTTTGCTTATGGAGTGAGGCTGGTGTTGGCAGTTTCGCCCCAGGTTTGGACTTTGAAAATTCAGTACACTTGTTGAAATGTGGGTTGCCTTACAATGGTGTTGCCTGGTGCTCCCCTACCAGGTTATGGGAAATTTTACTATTTTTGTTTGGCTTTTAGAATTTGTAAAACATGGCAACCATTCTAAAATCCACACTAGCTTTCAATTTTGTTTTGGTTACAGTTTGTGATGTTTGCTCGGCTCTAAGCCAGAGTTGGGGAATCTCCACACACTTACCAAAAAATACCCTCTTTCACTTAACCCAGTGCTGTGGGGCCATGTACCACTCCATATATCTTTAAATGGCCTTAATGCCCAGCTCACTAGTGTTACCACATGATCCAGGACTTTCAGTGGTCGTTTTTAAGAATCTACAAATAATGCTGGTTCCCATTCAATACACTTAACAGCTTGAGCTAGATAATTTTGAGGAAAAGCAGTTCTGGTTGTTCTATAGTTTATTAAAAAGTGCTTGGTGGGTTTGCCTAGAGCACTCCCTTACCTGCTTCTTTCTGTAAGTTATGGTTTCATTTTATTTGGGTGTGGGGTGTCTTGTTCTGGTTTGGAACTAAGGATTAAACCCAGAGCCTCACTTGGAAGGCACATGTTCTGATGCGAAACTACACTCTTAACCTAGTCTTAGAGTTTGAACCATTCCTGTACGATTGTGTTTAGTAAGAAAATAATAAATCAATGTGTAAATATGTGGTAACAATATTATAGGCAGCTAAGCTGCACATTTTGCTCAGGATAATAATGGAGAAAATATGTGATTATACCAAGATGAAGTATTGAATTATCCATTAATGCTCTCTGGGTTTCTAATGTTACTTCCACCCTCCCCCCAAGTGCAGCACTCTTTTTAGTCCATAATGTAATTCCTCCACTTTAAATGAATAGGCTTTTGTTCAGCTGTGATCTGTAATTTACAATGAAAATAAATTTATTTCTCACAGCCGTGGAAGTTGGGAAGTGGGAAATGGAAGAGCCAACATTGAGTGAAGTGCACAGGGCATCAGCCATGTGGAGCAGGTGCACAGCTGGCAGCCAAGAGAAGAGAGGACTGTTCTCGGTATGCATGCCTATACACTTTTCCTGTTTTATGAAGTGTGCAGAAAAGTAAAGTGCCAGTGCTATTAACGAAGGGTAACTCAAATATGTAATATATTTAGACAAATACAAAATTCTTAAAGCCCAAACTCGTAAATCTTTAGCTCTAGCAACTTTTTCATTAGACCATATAATTATGAATAAAATAAATGAACATTATGAGTTAGAGATTATATAATGAAATATATCTATTAGACATTAATCTTAATATTTTTAATTTATCTTTATAATTAGATACATTGTATAAGCAAATCTTATAATGGCACCCCCATTTTCCTCCTCCCTGTCCCCAGTCCACTGGGTATCCTCCTCGTTGGGCGTACTGGATCCATGGAGTAGGGGGTTATGAGTTGTATGAGAGGTAGCCAGTTTTTGCCTCCTTCCCCCGCTTTGTGTGTTGTTGCTGAGGGGTGTTTTCTGATAACATATACTTAATTATTCAACTTGTATACATTTAATTTTCATGTCTTCAGGAATATGTTATGTAGATACAGCTTGACAAAATGTTCTATAACCTTAGAGAGCTGTGGCCCATCTAACCCTACCAACAGACCGCAGGCCGATAGCTGAGATCCTGGCAAGAGATGAGCCACCTCAGTCATACCATGGAGGATCCATATGGAACCCCACAGAGAATGATGGGATGAACAAGGGACCCACAGCCATAACCATTCAGTCAACACAGGATAAGCCAGTGAGACAGAAACCAATGATTTTTGACACAAAGACCCCTAAGTTCTCAACAATAAAACAGCCTTAATACTCACCCACCACAACTCAGGGAACTGATCGGAAGAGGGGCGGAAAGATTGTGAGAGCCTTGGTGGGGGAGAATATCCAGAGGCATGGCACCCCTCAGTAACAACATACTAGGGCCAGGAGAACCAGGCTGACTACTAGGCTATCCATGGTCCCCTGTCCCAAGGACTGGTCCAGACGGCCCACAGAGGATATCCAGCCGAATGGGGATGGGGAAGAGGGGAATTGGGGATAACAACTCATTGTTTTCCCATTAAATAATGTAACTCATTATGGACAATAAAAAAAAAACAACATTCTATAACCTTGAAGAAAAGATAATCTGGTGAAATTTTCTTTTCATCAATCTTTTTTTAATAAATTATATCTTTATTATCCCATCAATCTTAATATATATCTTTTATTTATTTATTTGAGAGAGAAGGAGAGAGGAAGGGAGTGTACGGTAGGGCCTCTCACCACTGTAGACAAACTCCAGAAATATTCGCCACTTTGTGTGTCTTGCTTTATGTGGGTACTCAAACCCAGGAAGTCAGGCTTTGCAAGCAAGTGCCTTTAACCACTTAGCCATCTCTCCAGCCCCTTTTCATTGGTCTTTAAAACAACTGGAGTAAACTGGGAGTGGTGGCACATACCTTTAATCCCAGCACTGGGGAAGCAGAGGTAGGAGGATTGCTATGAATTCAAGGCCACCCTGGGACACATAGTGAATTCCAGGACAGCCTGGAATAGAGTGAAACTATACTTCGGAAAAACAAAAAAACTGGGCTGAGGCAGAAATTGCTTAAAGGACAGAGTTGTAATAACTGGTTTATTTTGATTTAGGCAACATCCTCATTTGTCAAGGATCATGTGTTTATGTAGGCATGAAATAACTTTTTTTTAATAATTTAAATCTGGAAAGTTTTAGTTGTAGAACAATTTAACTGATATCTTTGTTGTAAATAGCCACTGGATTTTTTTTTTAACTGTTTTCAAAAATAATGAAGGTCACTTGTATCCATAGAGACCACATGTACTTTCCTCATTTCTATAACGAAGTTATTTACAACATGTAAATGAAAAACAATTTTAGATAACAGCCTTCAAATATTATCATAGTTGAAATTACAGTGACTGAAATCCTTTACTCCATAATGTCTCAGAAAAATGATACTATAGACTGAGTCACCATTCACGATGGTGCACATTGGCTTGTTCCATAGTTAATCTTGTTTGGTATGGATGTGCATCTGTGTATAGAATTCAGTCTTGGAAGTCACTGGGACTTGATTGTAGACTTAATTGCCTTAATAGGATTTTGTTTTTTCAAAAAAAAATCGTCATTTTATATCTTTCGGATTAAAGTAAATCAGTGAAGTGCAGATTGACTATATTTTACTTAAGTCTTCCTTCTCTTCCAGGAAACAAACCCGTGGTTGTGAGTTTGTTCCTCTTGTTACCCATTTTGGTCATTTCTGAGGATCCTTACTAAACCTAGATCAGCTGGAGATGGGGAGGTAAATATTAACTCAATATAGATCCATAAAACGTGTGTTCATTATCATCTAAAATAGTCCACCTTTTTTTTAAATAGTCCACCTTTTCAGAAATACATATGTATTTTATTCATTTGCAAGCAGAGAGAGAAGATAGACAGAGAATGGGTACACCAGGGTCTCCAGCTACTGCAAACAAACCCCAGGTGCATGCACCACTTTTCGCATCTGGCTTTATGTGGATGCTGGGGAATCACCATCTCTCCAGCCACCTTTTAGTAATATTATCAGGACAGAGGCATAAGTTTAAGACTAGAGCAAACTGAGATGTCATTACTCCAATCATTAGGGTTGTTTATTAATTTTGAAACTCTATGCTCACGGAAAGGAAAACTTCATGTGTATATGTGGTAGAAAAATGATAAGTGGAATAATATTCTTTAATATTGCCATGGTATGTTTGCCATGATAAAATTTTAATGCATGTTTTCTAATTAGGTAAGTCAGGAGAAATGACTTGCTCTCTTGTTAAGTAGTAGTATAACTTTGTTTTGTTCTAAGATACCACAGCTATCATTCAGCTCTACAGTTCATACGTCATTAGTTGAGGTGGTGACTGGCCATTTGCTCTGCTCCCTTCTGTTGAGAAAGTCTGTGGTTGTAAACATCCCCGACTGGAAGCTGTAAGACACAGCTGAGCTTTCAGTCAGATGTTTGCTGCTACCGGCTCTTCGAAGGCATCTGTAGAGACAGTGTCACCTAGAGCAGAGCTGGAGATGCTGGAAGATGTGCCGGAGACTTCAGCCATCTATCTTTACAGCCCTTCATTTACTGCTTGCTCACTCTGACAGCTTTTAATCTAGGGTGGTGTCTGAACATGTTGCAGCTGGGCCTTAGAGACGTTTGTTTAAAACAAATCTTTTTTTCCTGTTTTTGCCCCGTCAGTGAAAGTTTATTCTTTACAACCTTTCCAAATAGGCTGGGGTTTTAACTTCCCAGTGCTTCCAGAGACTTTCTCCTTTATAAATTCTGTAGACATTATTTATCCCTACCACCCAGCAGTCTACAACCAAGAAAGTGCAATTTTCTTAGTTGTTAAGAAATTTCTCTGTAAACTTTTACTTCCTCCCCTCACCACCTCCTCCTTATTCTTTTCGCCCTGGGTGATGGTACCATTTTCTAAAAGGCCACCAACTCCAAACCACTAATCCTTACAGCATTTGCTAGTGCTCCTGTATGTCCTTATGGATGAAGGATGTCTTGATTATCTGAGGCTGTTGCTTGGCTCTTCGCTACCAGGTAGGTGTACTATGTATGTCTCCTTTTTGTTTGTTACCCACAGAGCCTAAGACCAAAGACTTATGTCATGGGTGACATTCAGTGTGGTCAAATTATATATAATTTTATCACAAGTTTTACCAAGTTGTAAAATGTATATTTTCATATTTTTTAATTACTGGAAATTTTCCATTTTATCAACATTGTTTTCTTCAGTATAAGGAATTAGTATTTTTTAACCATATTATTATTAAACTGCCAAGCATCACATCGTGGTGAGTTAGGTTCAGTATATAATTAAACCAGTTGATGAAGTTCTTGCTAATTTAATTTATTACATTATCTCTTTATAATTCTATGTTGTGCTGCCATAAACTTGAGTAACCTTGATATATAGTGCTCTGATAATTTTCTTTGCAGCAGTGCCTAATATTTTCATTTGTTTTTTCTTTCTCCCTTTCCTCTTTCCTTCCCTCCTTGAGCTTGAACCCCAGGGCCCTGTGCAGAATGCACAGGCAAGAGCTTTACCACTGAGCTGCCTCCCAGTTTTTATTTATCATTTGAGCAGAGGACAGTTTTGGCCAGAATGTGGTTTTCTCCAGGATTTAGATTTCAATGTTTCTTTGTTGTGAGGCTTGATTGTTTCAGACCACAGGTAGCTTCCCCCCCCCCCCCTACTCTTTAAGCTTGATAATCGGTCTACCTCCAGAATCCTCCTTAGGAGTCCTTAATAAAACATTATTATCTTTTGTAAGCCTTAGAGTCCAAACAGCAAGTGGACGACCTAGTGCTAGAATGTAATGTATCTTCTGGTAATAGAATTATTTTTGTTTGGCCAGGTATCATTATTTAGTTCCCATCAAACCTTGATATGTAGCTTTAAAATATAATGGGATGGATAGAATTCTACCTTATGCTTTGTTTGCAAATCATTTGAATTTGAAAGGACTTTCAAGATGATAAACCACACATAAGCTAAGGGAGGGTAGGTCTCCTGGCCACTGAGCTCTTCCCAGCATTCTCATTATCCCTGGGTTAGGTAACTTTGGTTCTATAGTACTGTGCATTAATGAAGTGTATGGAGTGAACAACCCGAAGTGCTCTGGTACTTTCCAGAGTTCATATCTCAGTGTACCAAAGAATTGGACAAACTTAGATAGAGAGCATTTTCTTCTTCACACATGTTTATTTTAGATTGGAGTAAGTTTAGAGGGTTTCGGGAATGGGATAGGGGAAAGTAGCCCATATCTTAATTAAAAGAAAATGGGAAGTTAAGCGATCTCCAGCCACTATGTGGAAGAGGTTTAAGCTAAAATCTATGCTGCCAAACAGAAGAAGGAAAGATAACAGAGGGCTCCCATCATGAGGAAAAAGGTTCATATGGGAAAAATCTTGAGCCCCCCAGCCAGTGAGGGACTTCCTAAGGCCTGGAAATTTAGAAGTCCTTCTAGGGAAGGAAGGGAGAGTAGACTTTGTTTCAGTGACTTTTTAAGACCTTGGCCAGGTAATTCAGAAAGACAACTGGTTGGTCCATACCTGACCAATCAGTTTTAGCACCTAAGTTTGAGCTCTAGCTAGAGACACCTCCCACTGGGCTGGAGGGGTGGGTAGTCAGGCCTGGAATCTGTGAAACTTACCTGAAACTGTCACAAAAGGAATCAAACCATGTCAGTTTAAGTTCTCAGTGTCCTTGCTTCCCTGTACTTAAGTACAGCCTTCCGTCATTTGCAGATGACTTGATGTCATAAACTTCTTGTTGGCCTGCAAGGTTAAAAATTGATTATTGAGAGCCAGTGTCTTTAAATGTTATATGATCTGCATTTTCCAGTAAACTGCAAAAAAGTTAAAAGTTTGTTTCCTCAGCCTTTAACTTGGGTGTTTAGGGGAAAGTGTTTGAGTCATGACAGGGTTTTGAAAGCTCAAAGATCCTTTTACTACTTCAGAAGCTGTTTGGATGTAGTTAATATGGAAATAATTCTCAGCACTGTACTGCAAATGATGCTATATTTTCATCAGTATATGCTTTTAGATCACTTGAGAGTTATATTTTTAAGCAAACTACAAAATTATGTCAAGCACTGTACAACTAGTGTCTAGAAAATGTTCATAAAAATACATTGTTGGTGAGGCCTCATTGGCCTCATTGCCCAAGTCCCTTCTCACCATGAGCCTCCACCCCCACCATGCCTTCCCTCTTCCTACAGCATCTTTTGACTCTGCTTCCTTTGCACTTTTGTTACCATTTCATTCATTTGATGAATTTGACAGTATTTATTTTACACTTGCTCAGGAAATATTGCTTAGTTTGAATATCTGAGCTTAGTTACTTTTTAAAATTAATGCTGTTTCAAATTGTCTCTGCCAGTTCCCTACCTAGCCTGATTGATTATGAGTGAACAGTAGGATCCATGTTTTGACCTTGACTTATTTTTTTATCTGTAGCATATTACATTCTAAGAAATCAATAGTCACCCGTATCTTTTCTTTGACTTTCTGGCATATTTAGAGAAACAGTCCTCTGGTTTTCAAATAAGAGCATGTAGTACTATGGTACTGCTTAATTAAAGCAGAGGAGCTGTTCCTTCAGGACATCTCAGATGAAGCCTGAGAATACGGTGCTTTTCCCAAGTTCCCAAGTGTTACCTGCTCCTGCTTCTGTTCTGGGAGTTGAAGTGTGCAGCTACACCTGGCCCAAAGTGTGTTGGAAACTTGAAATCACGATTTCCTGGAGAAAATGTATATTATCCATCCTACGAAGACCTAATTAAATATGCTTGCTTATTTGTTTCAGAAATGGTGAAACAGAAAAGCAACATGATTGTACAGAAAAAGAAAGAAGGGTGTATGTTTGGTCTGGAGAACCCATGCTCCAGGGAACAATAGCCAGAAAGGACAAGGGGCCAGGTAGAAGTAAAGTAGGTTCCTGAGTTCATCTCCAAATTGGAGAATTTCCTCTTCTCTAATGCAAGTGTATTGGAAGGTTCACTTCCAATGTTCAGCAGAGATTTAATCAGAGGAACACAGAGGGGAGAAATCTTTAAGGCACCTTAACCACACTTGGAGCGATGCAAAATGAGATCAGAGTGGGAAAATGCACCATGGTGAAAGGGAGACAAGGAGAGACAGGAACATAAGGCTGGGGAAGAGCGGTGACTGGGCTCCTTATAGTCCTTTTCTTTTACCCAGAACATGATCTTAAGAATGTGGGGTGGCGTGGGGCAACATATTATAGCCCATTATATGGGTTTGTGTAAATGCAGGTTTGAGTATTGAGGGCAAAAGGTGAGAACTGTCAGCTGCCTAGTGTAGGGCACACTAATAAGATGCTGCACGCCCTGCCATGAGTTCTTGGAGTGAAAATGACTGCTTTCCCATGGGCTCTGCACTTCTCTCAAGGTGCATGTCAGGTGGAGCTCACCATTTCTGTGTATCATTGCCTGCTCTTTCCTCAGCAGACTCTCCATTGTCTCTGTGTCTTCAATGAAAACCCAATGTAAACACAGCAGAGAGCTCACATCCTGCTCTAAGCCAAGTTTCAGTTCATGTAAACACCCTACACTCAGCTGTCATACATGGGTTGGCTGGGAGGTGGATGTTTACTTCAACTGTCTTGGAATATCTACCAATTAACATTGATACAGGATTTGACAAGAACTGTATACAAAGTTTTGATTTTTTAAAAAATAATTACTCTGTTACTGTTATATCTTTTAATGTTATTCCATCTGTAACCCCTCATTTGTCTGGTATTAGCACAGAATATCCTTGTTTGGTAGTGGGGTAATGTTTGTAGGTACTATGGCATGCTTCGTTACGATCTCCTTGCTGTGTGGCCTCTGCCAGTGAATGTGCTACAGGCCTTGTTTCACATGTCATCCAGTTTTCATCCCTGTGTTGCAGTCTCCAGTCTGCTGAATTAGGATGACAATAATGTCTGATGGGATAGTTGAGAGCAGATGAGCTAAAGCCAGTAAAGTGTTGGGAATGATGACCATTCTCTTCACACATGGCAGTTATCCTTGTTACTATTTTCAGAACATGCTTTCATCCGTTCCTTTTTCCGAGTATAGAGAAGCGCATGCTGGACAGTTAGTTCTGGTTGTGTGTTGGGTTGTGAAGTTCAAATGATGCTTGCAGTCTTGTGCCTTTCTCTCTTATAAGTGCTTAAAGCTAATTTTGTGTGATTATGTTTCCTCCTTGAAATCAGCCTTTTTAATATTTGGTAGCACATCCATTTTTGGTATAGGTAAAAAGCAAAACAATATCAAAACCCCCTGCAAGAGCTGGGCATGGTGGAGCATGCCTTTATTTCCAGCATTTGAAAGGAGGCAGAGGTAGGAGGATTTCTTGTATTTGAGGCCACCCTGAAACTCCAAAGTGAATTCCAGGTCAGCCTGGGCTAGAGCGAGACCCTACCTCGAAGAAAAAACAAAACAAAACCTGTGCGAAACCAAGTTTGCTTATCAAGTGTGCACTATCCCCATGGCTCAGCACATGTCCACAGCTCCTGCCTATGCCTAAATCCAAAGTTTTCCCATTCCCAGTAGAATCATATGGTTATAATGTCTTCTGTAAAGTAAACTTCAGTAATTATCATGTAAGGCAAGGTAATCAGGTAATCTGATATTTAACAGTTTATCTTTTAATTGAATTTGTTTTCAGTTTTAAAAGCTTTTTCATTGATAAATCTCAGTGTTTAGGGCAAAATAGTATGCAAAATTCCAGTAGTAGAAACTTACTTTTTCATTGCAGATAATTTAATATTGAGAAGCTTTCTTTGAATTGAGATTATTTCAAATTCTAGTGTTAAAATGAGAGACACTTTTATTTATTTTTAAATGTTAATTTGCAAGGGGGAGAGAGAGAAAGAGGGAAAATGGGCACATGAGGGCCCTCTCTCACTGCAAATGAATTCCAGACACACTGCCACTTTGTGCATCTGGCTACTGGGGAATTGAACCAGTGCTGACAGGCGTTGCAGGCAAGCACTCGAATTGTTGAGCCGCTTCTGCAGCCCTAGT
>PVHP010047949.1:0-13323 GCA_004024765.1 Zapus hudsonius | reverse complement strand
TTCTCCTAATGTCATAGGCATAGTAGCTATGAAATATGTTAGGAAGAGTTTAAAAAACTTATTTTTCCTTATTTATTTTACCATTTTATGTAAGAATATGTAGTTAATTCATGAAATAATATGCTCTAGGAAGGCAACTAAGTGAGCAACAATTCAGTACTGCACTTCTAATAGTTATGAAGTTGCTCACACATTAAATGTTTTTCTCAGATTAATTCCCTCAGGAGAAAGCAGAAAGTGGAGCACATGAATATGTATTTTTTCTGCATTTGGCTAATATTATATATTAAGCTTTTAGAATCCAATTAATATGGTATATATTTCTAGTAGTAAGCAAGTTTATTTGAAAAATATACCTAATGTAATGATTAACTAGTTTATCATAAATATGTGTGTGAGCAAGAGAAAGAATTAGAAACAATAACACAATATTAGACAACAGGTTATACTTAAATTCTCACCTGATCCTTGGAAAAAGCAATTTTTATCTCCCAGAATTTAGTGCTTAGTGCTTGGTCACCTTTTCCTTTGACCTAATATTGTAACTATCAGAAATCTATTCTTGTTTGTATACCTAAAGTTGTTCTGAAAAATAAACCAAATTATTTACTTATAATAATTGACCCTAAACATTAAAACAAAAAAGGTGTTTACATACTTCCATGACTGATATCTAAATATTTTTTTTAAAATGTTTGTTAACAAAATAAAAATATTTTTTAAATGAAAGGGTTTTGGGCTGGAAAGATCGCTCAGCAGTTAAGGTGTTTGCCTGCAATGGCCTGAGTTCAGTTCCCCAGTATCCACACATAAGTAAGATGAACAAATTGCCACATGCATCTGGAGTTTGTTTACAGTAGCTAAAGGCCCTCATACAACCACATTCTCTCTCTCTCCCTCCCCTCTCTCTATCACTCTGCTTTGAAATAAGTAAAAGAAAGGGATTTAGAGAAATAGCTCAGTATCTAAAGGCACTTCCTTGCAAAGGCTACCACCTTGGGTCCAATTCCTTACTACCCATATAAAGTCAGATGTGCATGTGTCTCCAGTTCACTTGATATAGCAAGGGACTCTAGTGTGCCGATTCTATTTATCCATCACTATCTTTCAAATAAATACAATGTTTTTGAAAAATATGAAATTCAATTAATTAAAATAATTTTTAAAAAGTTTGTCTACATGTGTTATGTCATGGCTTCATGGTTAGATCCTGATTAGACATTTCAAAAAGGAATAATTTAAGAGACATAGGGGATAACATTTAGTAATGGGGGCATATTAATGTGTCCAAACAAAGAAGGCCCTTATTCTTCCATAGTCTTTGTAAAAGTAGCATTCAATTTTGGCTTGTGTTGTAGTAGTTACCTTTGCATTGCTGGAATAGCATCCAACCATAAGTAGCTTCTGAGAGAAAAGTATTCATTTTGGCTTATAGATTGGATTGGGAACTCTATGTTGGTGTAGAAAACCTGGCATGAGCAGAAGTTGGACATCACCTTCTGGCCATCATGAGGTGGACAACAGCAGCAGGAGACTGTGCCAAAGAATGTCAAGGGAAAGCTGGGTCTAACACCCATTAGCCCATCCCCACACCACACCTCCAGGAGGCTCCATTTGCCACCAGTTGGGGACCTAGCCTTCAGAACACATGATTTTATGGGGAACACCTAATTCAAACTATCACATTCCAGTCCTGGCCCCCATAAACTCATGACCATCCATGATGTAAACTGCTGTGCATTCAATCAAACTTTAAAAGTCTCCATAGTTTTTATCAATACCAATGCTGTTCAAATATCCACATAGTTCAAGATCACACAACTGAGCTTAAAAAATGTAATGACATAAAGTAAAAATTCATAATGCAAAAGATAGCATTTGGCATAGCAAAGAAAGATTGAGTCAGTACAAGATTTAAAACAAACAGGGCAAATCCAAAACTCTTAAACAGGGACAAGTCTCCATTTCCCATAATTCTAATCAGTGACATCCCTGGAGTTCCATGTCCACAGCTTCCGCATGGATGCTGAAAAATCCCAATGAAAAACTCCACCAAAGCTGGCAGCTCTTCTTGGCAGCCATCCATAGTCCTGGATAGGATCTCCAGATCACTATTGCAACCCATAATTCATCCTCATATCTCCATCAAGCCTCTCAACAACCCTGCCTCACATTGCTCATGACCATTTTAAAAAAAAGGCATTTCGGGGGAGGGGGGAATTGGAGAATTTGGGATAACAACTCATGGTTTGCCCACTAAATAATGTAACTCATTATGGACAATAAATTTATAAAAAAAGGCATTTCAATTCCAGTAACCTTCTCCTTCCTCCCTTGTACCAGGTGGGTGACCGAATTTGTTAATCCAGGGGAGAATAAAGTCAATTTTGAAGAGCAGGATGCTTAGCAAGCAGGTCCCTTACTTTCAAAGAAGAGTTCCCATTCTTCCTGCTGTCCCAATGCAGACCACCTGGCCCAATCTCAATGGTTGTCATCTCTCCAACAATTGCAGCTGAGCAGGCAGCACTTTCAGCCCAGAGATTTCATTCCTATCTGTGCTGTCTCATCTACTCACACCAGTCCATTTCTATGCAACACAACCCTGGACATGTTCTCTGCACACAGGTAGGCAGAATATAGCAAGTTCCTCCAACAAACTGTTTCTATCCAGGTCTAACCAAGTTTCTTTTTTCCCCCTCATAAGCCAAACTTCACAGTCCATAGGTCTTGCTACATTCAGGGCTTTCAACTCTGACCAGAATATATCAGGTTATACTTACAGAACTACACGGTGTCTCTTAGACCAAGGTTTCAAATCCTTCTACATTCCTACCATAAATCATTGCCAAAAGGCCAAAAGCCACACAGTCAAGTTTCTAGTGGCAACAATCCCACTTCCCAAGACCAGTTTTCCTGTTGTCACCTTCAATTTGCAGGACAAACACCCAACCAAAAGCTGCTTGTGGGAGAAAAGGGTTTATTTAGGCTTATAGAATCTAGGGGGATTATAGATTTACTATGGATTTCCAAATGCTTCCACTTTCATATCTGGGTGATTATACTTGCCCTTTAAATGTGTGTGTGTAAGTTATGAGAGGTATCATTTGTCAACTTTTTTTTTTCTGTGGGTGTGCACATTAGTATTTGTCCATTCATATGCATGAGCTTCTATGTAGAGGCCAAATGAAAATCTCCAGTTTTATTCCTCTCAGTCAGTTTGTACCATTATGAGATATATTTGGCATTCTAAATTTCCCACATTGTTGACCTTGTACACCTTGAGACAATTGTCATGATAACTTGTCTAGTGAGCTTCATTATATTTTGGAAGTTTTTGGTTGTGTTTTTTAGGCATTTTGTTTGTTCATAGCTACATTTCTTGTCATGAACTTAATCTCTCATTTTTTAAATATTTGAGGATACTCAATTTGTTTCTTTCCATTGAATTTATATTATTTTTAGTTGCTTGCATAAAATTTCTCCCACTGTGGCTCCAATGAAATCATAATATCAATTTTGTAGACTATCCTCAGTCACATATATTTGAATTGAAAGAAGCAGGAATTTGGGGAACTAATCTATCGTGTGTGTGTGTGTGTGTGTGTGTGTGTGTGTGTGTGTGTGTGTGTCTATTTACAGATGTGTTACTTTTATATTATTTTCCTATATATCCAGTCTGGGCAGTTCTTATAATGTGTTTATATTTTCAGGATTCTTGAATTGTATAGAAACACACACACTCATAGAAACACACACACTCATATACACATGTGTGAATATACCTGTAAAATTACCTTATGTATGCTCAGCTCTCTGTTAATCTTTCTTTTTTTTAATCCTATCTTTTTTTAAACATTTGGGTTTTTAAATATTTTATTCATTTATCAAGCAGAGATACAGAGATTGAGAGAGAGAGAGAAAGAGAGAGAGCGTGCAGCAGAGCCACCACTTTGTGGGTCTGGCATATGTGGGTCCTGGGGAATTGAACCCAGGGCCTTAGGCACTGGAGGCAAGTGCCTTAACCGCTGAGCCATCTCTCCAGCCCTCATCTTTCTTTACTAGAGCCTGGTAGAGTGCTTACATCGTAGATTGTTCTTAGGAAGTAAGGAAGGTAAATAACTTTTACTCTCTTTAAAGATATCAATGAATTTTAGGCCAATACAGGGAACTACAGAATTTTCCTTTATTTCAACTTTTGGTAAATATACCTGCAAACTCTTCTTACCATAAAAATCAAGTGTTATTATTTAAATTAGCAATTAATGTATAAACTAGGCAAAAGACTTACCCAATACACTATAGCAAAGAAGTTAATAATTTGGGATGGAGAGTTGATTTGGGGATTAAAGACACTTGCATGCAAAGCCTGTAGGCCCAGGTTTGATCCCCAGTAATCCCCACAGAATACCAGATGCAGGAAGTGGCACATGCCTCTAGAATTCATTCTTGTTGGCAGGTGGTCCTGGAATATCCATTCCTTCTCTTTGTCATTCTCTTCCCCATGCAAATAAATATATTTTTTTTAAGTTCATGAAAATTTACCTTTCAATGTCTCATCACACTCATTTTGGGATTGATATAATTATTTGAGAATTCCCAAAGGATATATCAAGTAGAGACATATCAGAACATTTTACATTGAAGACATGTTTTCAGAAACTATGTGAAAAAGAAAACTTATTTCCCCATGCATTTAAATAGAGTTTGAATATGAGGTCTGACATTTAATAATAATTCTTTCATATTTATCACATGCATGTTAGATATGCTGTTAGAGTCAGTGTGATAAGGTCCTACTTTGATAGATATTTAGATATTAAGAAGATGATACCAAACTGAGAATATATTTTTGTTGGTAATATCCCTCACTTTATAAAGGGCTTATTTATATTTTCAAATTTAATGAGATTTAGCAGTGACATTAAGGCATTAGTTCTGATTGACCTATGTATTTTGTGTACCAATTGAGTAATTAGTTTGGCTTAAATGAATAAAAAATCTATCATCTATATTTTACAACAAAAATTTATGAAATATATATAATCTTATCTAAAGCATTTTTTAAAGTTGAAAGTACCAATGCGGCTACATTCAATGTTAACATTATGAGTTTCAGACTTATAGTTTCTATGTGACATTCCAAATAAGTGATAAGCTACAATTACATATTATTCTCATTTCAATCAAGAATCTCAAGAATAAAGTTAAAGTAATCAATGAAATCTCACAAATGTTTTTAAATCTCCATGCGTGAAGTATCTATGATGCACTATACATTAGTCATACCCTTAGAGTAGATTTAGTCCACTGGAAGGGAACCCACAAAGGAAATATTCCTTTATAAATACAGTGTTGTATTATTTAAGATTTATTAAAATAAAACAAAGACTGAGTATAAGCAAAGCAAAACTAGTATAAGAGTCATATGAAGAATGAGAAACATGTAATAGCATATGAATTAAGAAAATTGAAGGGAAGGGTGAAGGTGGTGGTGGGGGTCTCTGGAATAATGACTCCAACACCAATATAAGTGGAAAAGAGAAGGTTTATTCTCAAACCTGGGATCCACAGCCAAGATTGTTCTCAAAGGACTGTGGCCCTGAACCCAATTTGTAGTTTCTTTACATACTCTATACCATGACCAAGGGATGTTAACAAGAAGGGATGAGGATGGGGAGAAAACAATTTAAAATCATTTCAAGTTGCTGAATACCTGGCTATTGTGTAGTCAGGTCATTTGCACTCTTTCCAGGTCACCATCTCCTTTCCCACCCTCAGCTGCTGGGGTCAAACCACCTTCCCCACGTCCCAGCCATTCTGGGATGTTCAAGTCCATGGGCACCAGAAGAGGCTCAGTGTACGTTAACATTTAACAATGATACTTTAACAATTGGTCTATTCTACCTCAGCTTACCAGCAGTCTGCAATTACAATCAATCAATAGATCAGTATTTAACACTCAGTCTTTCCTACTATAAAGGAAAGAAATTAGATATTTAAAAATTTAAAAATGAAAAGATATTTTTGGGAAATAAGACAAAGGAAATACTGTATAATAAAAAGTATGCACAATGTGATTCAAGCTTCTAGAATAGTTATTTATTGGAAATGTTGATTTCTTTTTAAACTTTCTTCTAATGTGTGAAGAGCTTTAACAAAATAATAAATCATTCTCCACTATTATTTTACTGGAAATACTACACTCTTATTTGGTTTGCATTATGGTATTTAAAGTTAGAATTTTTGATGAAGTATAATTTTATAGAAATGAAGCTTTCATGAAATATAACCACGCTTTTCTGTATTTTAAATACATCCTGCCATGGTTGAAATTCTGGAGAGGTATACATGTCATAGAAAGTCATCCTTAGATAAAAACAGAAGAAAATAGAATTTAAATGAGCTAGCCCATCAGATGGGCCTATTTTTCTTACAAAAATTGTAAGCCACATTTTTATTCTTTAGGATAAACTAATATAAAACAATCTCATTTCTCCCAGGGAAGAGAGTTTAATAAACATATGAAATATAGCATTAATTGTTTAAACTATTTTATCAAGATTATAAAGAAACAGATTTAAATGTTAAAAAAGTAACAGATAGAAAGGCATGTCTAGCAATGAAAAAGACTTTCTCTGAGGAATAAAACTTTCTGCAGAATTTTTATTCTGAAAAATAACAAAGTATGAACTGAGTTAGTAAACATCTTGTGGTGAATGCAGAAACAGATAACAACTTCATTTTTTATTCATCAGCTACAATTTAAACACATACACTAAGTAATATTACCGCACTAAAGGAGATTTTTTAAAAGTATAACCATATTGACAAGAAAAATAGCTAAAGTACATTTGAATAGGAATCAATAACTAAAAATTCTTTAAAAGTATATATGTAATTTAACCTTTAGGATCAGCAAAAAGAGATACTACTAAGTAGTTTTGAGAGCAGACTTTAAATCTATGAGCAGGCTGGACATCTCCAGAGAAAGAATTAGCCAACTGGAAAATAGATTTGAAAAAGAATTGAAAATACAGTATTGACAGATAACAGACTGGACTTAGAGAGTAGAGAGGAAATGCATATACAGTAAGATATTGTAAATATCCGTATCATTGGAGTCTCTGAAGAAATAGATAGAGGGAATAGTTCAAAAGCAATATTTAAACGTAAAATGAAGGGAAATTTGCAGAACTAACCAAATCAACAGTAAATATAGTTAAGAAGCTTAGTAAATCCTAAGTATGAGAAATGAGGTAAAATACACTTGGGAAAACACTTTAGTGGAATTTTCTATAACTGAACCAAAGCATATTGTAAGGTGTAGTAAATTTTATTTCTAGGTTTATGCACTGTTCACAATATCCTAAATCTGAAAAAAAAAAACCTTAGTGTCTATTCCAGTAAAAGACAAGCAGTGTTTCTATGTAAGTTTAAAGTAGAAAATTGTATAGCAATGAAAAAGAATAGGATGGGTATTTTTCTCAAATAAAGTGTGTAGACGTGAAGGAAAGGAGGTACATATTGCATAATTCAATTTATATTTATTTTAACACATGCACAATGAAAATTTGAAAGCAGCAGTAATGTATTTAAGATGGTACTAATTGGGAAGGAAGATATGTAAAGTTTTTAGTGTCCTCTGTATGTCTTATAATTTGAACTGTGTGGTGATTACACAAAATAACATGTCTGTAAAATTTTATTCAATTTTAATTAATGATTTCTTCATTGAAATGATTGCATATGTCACTCAATACATAATATTAGTATTTTAATCTATAGTAGAGCTCAAGTAAGTTTTCTCAATTAAGATATACACAGGAAAATTGATATATTTTATCTCTATTCAAATTATGAGCTTATTTTTCCTCTATGAAACTGTAACATACATGAAAAAAACAAGCCTTAATGGGGAGATACAATTGTATCCAAGATATTGTTAAGAAGTTTATATCTAGGAAATACTTAGAACTTAGTAAGACAAACACTAACTTGAAAACATCAATAATTCTGAAGTGCTTCAAATGAAAAAAAAATTCAAACAGCAGCACCATGACTTAACAATCATTTAGAAAATCTGGCTACTCCGTATGTTAGAAAACTTATGAAGCAATGAAAATCTTCACACTTAACTAGTCTGTGTACACATTTTAATAAGCTGTTTGAATACTCGAGGGAATTATTTGCTGAAGTTGAAGTTATACATGGGTATGTTCATGGGGTTATAAACAAACAAACGTACTTTTGAATGAATTTCAAGTAGAGGAATGCACATTAATGATTGCCTTTAACATAGCTCAGAATTGTCCTAATCAGAAAAATACTGAATCCTTATCTACATTAGAATAGAGAAATAAATTATGATATATTTATAAACTAGGGAAAAATACACAACAAGGACCTAAAGAAAGTAAAGCTGGCATCAATACCATGAATGCACCTTAGTAACATTCTACTGTACAAAAGAGAGGCACAAAAGCACAATATTTCATATGATCTCCTTTATATAAAGAAGGCAAAGCAAATCAATTGTTAAGCACCTGTTGGAGGCAACACTGCAAAGAAAACCTGCAGAGGCTGGAAAAATCACAAACAAGTGTTTGCTTTAAACTTGAAGACCTGAGTTGGGATCCCCAGGCCCCATGTAAATGATGTGCTTCTGGAATCCCAGCATTCCTATGGCAAGGTGGGAGGTGGCATGGTAAATGGGGCAGTGAACCAGAGAGACCCTGCCCTCCAGCAAGGTAGAGGCTGAGGACTGACACCAAAAGCTGTCCTTAGGCCTTCACCTGTGTACACACATGAGACCATGCACACCCCGAAAAAAGAAAGGAAGGAAGAATGATTGAAAGAGGAAATGACAGAGGAATGAAGGAAGGAAAAAAGGAAGGAAATCATAATGAGAGGGATTTCTTTTTTTTTAATATTTTATTTACTCATTTTCAAGCAGACAGATACAGAGCAAGAGAAAGAGAGAGAGAGAGAGAGAGAGAGAGAGAGAGAGAGAGAGAGAGAGAGAGAGAGAGAGAGAGAGAGAACCAGGGCCACAACCTTGTGGGTCTGGCCCATGTGGGTCCTGGGGAATTGAACCCACGGCCTTAGGCACTGGAGGCAAGTGCCTTAACCGCTGAGCCATCTCTCCAGCCCAATGCGAGGGATTTCTATTTAAGTTCAGGAAATATTTCCCTCTAAGAAGCATTAAGGACACATGCTGCCTACAGCAATGTCTACTTTGTGTTTATTTATGGACTGTCCTGGTAAGTACATGTATCATGTTTGTCACACAAAGTATTTCATAAAATGAAAGATCAATACATACACATGTTGAACTGGATACAAATATTATCTGGTAAACATTAACAAGCTAAAAATAGAACCCCAGTGGGTAAAAAATTCAGTTCTCTACTATTATGACTGCCTCAAGTGAGGAAAATTGTGAATAAAACTTTGTCTGAGGAGAGTCACTCTGATGCAAAAATCAGGTTAACATAAAAATGTAGATTTAACTTGTTAAACCTTCAAAGGGTAGAGCAAAGTAACTGTTGAAATGTTGACAGGTGAAGATTGTGGTTCTTGTTTTAAATTTGGAAGAGATACTACTATGTATACATCAGAGTAAAACAGAAAAGCTACATACAAGAAGTGCAATTAATTTGTGAGGGAACTTATGTATTTCCCTGCCAGGTTCGCCTAAAGTCATTTAGAGTAGCACATTACTTGTAGGGGGCACACTGCAAGACCCCCAGCGGATGCTTCTAACCATAAGAAGTAATCTTATATTTACATTTTTCCTATGCATATATTACTATAAAATTTATTTATAAACTAAACAAACAGATTTAACAACAGTCACCAACAAACTTACTCAATTATAATAATATGTCATGATAAGAGTTATGTAAAATTTATAAATTCTTTGTTTCCATGTTACAGTTTTGGACAGTAGTGGACCTCATGTTTTTGAAAAATGAGAGTGTAACTGTGGGTAAGGATATATTGCTATACTTACTTTAAACCCTGATCTAAAATTTACATTACATCAGTGTTAGTTCATTAAATGGATTAAATAGGAGAGTAGTGTCTAGATATTACATGTAAAATAGTGTCAGAATTGTTTTAGTTGATTAATGTTCATTACAAATTTTTTCAATAGCCTTATTGACAATTTCATACATATACTTTTGATCATGACCCCTTCTCATTACCTATATACCTTCCCCTTTTCTCCTTTCACTAAACCATTTCTTCTTTTCAAATAACTCCCTTACTGCTTTGATGTCATTTACTTTAAACTTTATAATTATTTTACACAATAAAACCATTTATATTGGGTTTTCATAAAAATATATTCTGTAATAGAAATTAGAATTGAGTGATTGAAATACTTATAGAAATCTCTATAACCTCACAGGAGATAGTCTAATACTGTAAAAATTTAGTGACTAATTCTACCCTCATGTGTATTATAAATAAAGCACAACTTCAAAGAATTTCAGTTTTGAGCAATAACATCTGTATGCTGGGAAACCATTGTTTTGCAATGACATAGATACATTTCATGTTATTATCTTAATGGCACCTTGTTTTTTTATCTGAAAGCTAAGCCAGATATGTGCACTGGAGATACATAGTTTCATGATTAATGCTATTATTGTCATGAAATTATAATTTTATGACTAATCATTCACCCTTTAATTAATATTAATCTTGGTCATATAATGCAAAATAACTGTTTTTCCATTTTAAGGCATCCTGAGTTTCTCTTCAGAATCTCATCAAATCTTTGTTTACAACTCTGGATGATTTATGTTGTACGTGGTGTATCCAAGTCCCACATAGTTAGGCTAATTTGAGATCAGGCATCACTGTCTCTCTAAACAGTTCTGAAGTTCTTTTCCTGGTGCTGAATTGCTCATTTGGGGTGAGAGGATTGCGAGCAGGCAAGTGTCTGGGTGATTATGTGCTCAGCCACGTCTTACCTAGGTGCTTGGGTTTGGATAGCTCTTATTAGCCTGTGATGTGCTTTAATTTACAGATATAAATGCTGATCAGAGCTCTGTGCCCTAACTGAATAGTGTTGAGGGATTGGTGCAGCAGGCTAATCCCCAGCTACACATACTGGTTACTCACTGAGCCCCATGTCCAGTGCACTCACTACCTGGTTAGGATCCTTTTGACTGCAGTCTAGGGTTGTGTAAATTTCAATGTTTCTATTTAAGAGAAATGACGCACAACCATTAAGTTTGGATAAAAACAGTTTACTAAAAAGTGTACTTCATGTTAGCATCTTATTTTTTTTCTGGTGGCACTTTTGAAAATGAGACATTGTTGGTAAGACTGGTTTTACTTAAATTCCCATTTGGAATATTGCTTCCTATATCCTTGAAACAATTAAGTAGAAAATCATACCTCAATCTTGTCTTCTAAATACCATTTCTTTCTCCCCATCAGCATTCCTTGATACTTTCTGTCCTTTATGAAAACCTACAGAAGGAACACACTTTCCAATCTATCACCGATTCTCTCCTACCTCTGCCTTTATCTCCTAACTATGACTTTAGGCCTGTTCAACTTGTAACTCACTGGCAAATTTAACTGTAGTCTAGGTCAATGTTTCCTATTTCCCTTATTTAATTATTATCCAAGTAATGCTTTTGTCTTGTTTTGTGATTTTTCCAGAATATTAGCCACCATTTAGGACTAATACAGGCAAAATATTACAGAATATTGCTCAGAGAATAGACACTACTGTTGATTTAAGAATTGTGAAGTTAGGATCTCATCTAGATAGACTAATGAAAACCTAATCTCACAGTTATAATATTAGTAATATAATGTAGAACTACATAATATTTTATACCAATGTTGTAGTTAACTTCTTGTTGCTGCACAGAAAAGAACCCAACCAAAAAGCAGCTTGTGGGATGAATGGATTTTAGTTTGACTTGCAAACACCTGGGGAAGCTCCATCATGGCAGGGAAAACACTGGGCATGAGCAGAGGGTGGACATCACCTCCTGGTGCATATCAGGTAGACAACAGCAGCAGAACAGTATACCAAACACTGGCAAGGGGAAGCTAGCTATAACCTCCATGAGCCCACCCCCCAAGAATACAGCTCCAAAAAGGTACCAATACCCAAACTGCCATCAGATGGGGATCTGGAATTCAGAACAAGTTTGTTTGTGGGGGAAAATTGGATCAAACCATCACAATCAATATCCCTATATGGAAGAAATTAGATAAAGTAATATGTTTTCTGAGTTGAGAAATAATCAGGAATGCATACCAAGTTCAGATACCTAGGTTTGTGTGTGGTCACCAACAAGTTAAGCTGCTATAAACCTCAGCTTATCCTTGTCATCATTTATTGACGACGGAAGTACAAGCTTATTTATTGTGCTTTCTAAGATTTAAATGAGGTAATTTTCACTAGAAGGTGTACTTCATGTGGGTGATGTCTTTTTTTTTTTTAATTTACTCTTGAGACAACATTAAAAAGAGGATACCCAATGTGTTGGGGATAGGGAGGAGGGAAATAGGATACCAACACAATATTTGCCCATACAATGTATCTAATTTTGAATAATAAAGTTATATCTATCTACCTCCCTATCTATCTATCTATCTATCTATCTATCTCTAAAGGTTCTATATACTATTTATATAGAAAGTAGTGAGTAATTTCTGGCAAAGAAAGTACTTGTCTAAATGCTAAAAAAGTACTTGGGTATTAAGGTTTTCATAAAAAATTATATTTATTTATTTTGATCTTTCTAATGACTTACGGCTTTAATCATTTTGAAGTATCTATTCACTTTACCAATTGGTTTTATAGATGCATTTTTGCTCATTTTAATGCAATATTTAGTACATCTCAAAGAAGTTCATATGGCTTGGTGAGTTTGATTTTAATGAATAAATTAGTAAATAAAAATATGGGACAGTATTGAAATACATTGAAACTTTAATGCAATGAAAACATCATATAGCCCATCAATCGAGTCAATTATTGATGATGTTTTGAGGAAAGAACTAAGGATAGAATGATTTTCTGTGGTACCCTGCTGAGGGGCATGGAGGATGTAGGGTTTTGCTGAGTCTGGCAGGCTTCTGGGACTGTCTCCACCTTATAAGGAAGTTGAGGCAAAGTCTGAGGGCCCCTATAAATCTTAGCAATCCTGAACACTCCACACCCCAGGCAGGCCACAGCTGTCCCCTGAGATTAGCAGGCAATTTAAAGCCTAACTTAGTTCAGCTACAACAACATACCTAAGCAATAAGGTTAGATTTCCTCTGCTGACATCACCATTCTATACA
>PVHP010047948.1:0-12704 GCA_004024765.1 Zapus hudsonius | reverse complement strand
ATATAGCTCCACCAGTCTGGTAACGAGCATTCTGTATGAAATTATCACTAAATGACATAGCATGACCACCATCTCCCAGAGTTTTCTTCCACCCTCACCATTATTACTAATCCCTTGAATGCTTTTGCCTTGTGGTATAATTTTTATGACATTAACACAACTAGACTAGCTTTCCTTTGGCTAATATTTAATTGGTATATCTTCTCTTTATGATTCTTTTTCACAGTCTCTTTTAGTCTGTTTTTATACTTTCAGGAAGTGAATTTGACCTTTTATAATGTAAGATGAATCATATTTAGATTACTTTTTGCCATTTTATTCTGTGCCCTCTGGTAGTCTCCTCATAGTGTGAGTTTTGAGCAATAAGCTTACATAATGTATGACAAGAAGGCCACTTTTGTTTGAGAAGCCTCAAAGGCAATTTGGAAAAAAAACAGATTTATTGAAGTAAACTGGCATACATTAAATGGTATATATTCAAGTTTGGTAAGTTTTGACATATGTATGCCTTCATGAATCCATGATAACAATCAAAATAATGAACATACTTTTCATAAGAAAAGATCTCTAACAGGGCTGGGGAAAAGGCTCAGGGGTTAAGGCACTTGCTGGCAAAACCTAACAACCCAAGTTCAATTCCCCAGTATCCATGAAAAGCCAGATGCACAAAGTGGGGCATGTATCTGGAGTTCGTTTTCAGTGGCTGGAGGCCCTGGTGCACACATTCTCTCTCTGTCTATCTCTTTCTCTCTCTGCTTGCAAATAAATAAGTAAAATATTTTTAAAAATAAATCTCTAACAAAGTTTGCAAAATTTCTCTCCTGTCTTTCCCTGCCCATCTTGCATTTTCAGGCAACCAGTGACACATTCTGTCACTGCGGATTAGTATACATTTCCTAGGGTTTTATATGGACATTGAAAGACTGTAATGCTTTTGCTTAGCTCTTTTTACATAGTATAGTTATTTATATTTATAGAGTTATTACATACATCATTAGTTTATTCCTTCTTTCTGAGTAGTATTTGGTAGTAAAAGACACTTCTGTGTTTATTCATTTGTTAATTAACATTCACATTCCTTCTAAGTTTGGGCAATTCTATGTAAATCTTTTATGTTCCTGTGAGCATGCGAAAGCTTCCTTCTACCTGAGAGTCTTTTCAATTTAAAGAGTTGTATAGTGTTATTGTGGCTTAAGTTTTAAGTTTTTTTTAACCCTAAGATATTCCTGGAATAAATCTCCTGTGATCATACTTCTTTTTCATTTCTATGTTACTGGATTTGAATTTTTAAAAATATTGTCTAGAAATTTGCATCTCTGTTCAAAAGGGATATTGATCTTTAGAGATCTTCTTTGTAATTTTTTTGTCAGGTTTGCTCATGAGGTTAGTACTGAAAGTATTTCATTCTCCTCAAAATTATGCAAAAGTTTGGATACAGCTGGTGCTATTTTTCTTAAATATGTGGTGGAAGTCCTACAGTGAAGGCACATGTACCTGGGAATTGAGGGGATTGTGTGTGTGTGTGTGTGTGTGTGTGTGTGTGTGTGTGTGTGTGTGTGACCATAACTTAAGTTTCTGTAATGTATATAGATCTATTCGGGTTATCAATGGCTGTGACAGTTTGGGACAATCCTTCTGCCTAGGCAGAATGTCAAAGCATTCACTCAGTATCACCAGTTGCTGATTGACCAGCGTCTACCTCTCTCTAATGACCCACATCCCATGCTTGTTTTAACACTTGGGCTACTGCATTTCTTGAACTGTTTTAAGTTAACTGAATGTTAGTTTCAACAGTTTTTAAAATGTTTTTTCAGAGCTAGGATCAATACCCAAAAGACCTATTTTGACCTCAACTTTGTAGTTTGAATTCGTAAGGTCAGCTAGCAAAGGTAGAACTACAAGAACATTTAGATTTTTTGACAATTGCTTCAGTGGTATTCCATCAGAGCATGTCACACCCGATCATCCCCCTGCGTTGCAGTTCAAAGAACAGACCTTGTTCCATATAGATGATGCTGTGAACATCAAGTGATGTGTGCGAGGTAATCTGTTCTTCACGGGTGTTATATTCCTGGGAGTGTCAGGAAACAATTCCAAAGCCCCGTTGCTTTGTCTAATTTCACTGTCCTTCTCCTGCTCTCCTTCCAGATTCTCAGTGATCATAAAGGAAAGGAGGAAAGTCTGCCACCTCTCATTCCTCCTTTGCGCTTTCTTTGCCTCGTACACCTGCCCTCTTCCCGCCCTGTGTCCAATCTTACCCCTCATGCCTAGAATTATACACCACATACAAGTAGAAGTTTATTTCTTCACATCAGCATCAAATGTTTGATAATCAGGTCAGAATATTTTAACACAATATATAAAGCTCTATTTTAAAAAACTTCTTTTTCTCTGATCAAGTTTTCGTAGCATGTGCCCTAAAGAGGGTGAAGGACAGATATGAGATGTGTTTATTAAGTTAGAAAGGACCTGGATGGGTCATATCTCCTAATCAAACTACTCATCACATTGGGGATAACAACTCATTGTTTGCCCACTGAATAATGTAACTCATTATGGACAATAAATATATATTTAAAAAAAAGAAATGAAGTTTGTCATAGTGGACTAGGTAAAATTTGCTAAGTTAATATTGAGATGTACTTTCACAAAGCCATGGCTGACTACCATCGCCCTGTCACCAGGTTTATTATGAGCTTCCGATGGGGCTGGTGAGGTGCTACTTTCTCCTGATGCTTTCTGTTGAGCCTCCTTCTTGCCCAGAGTTCTCTTGGGCTTCTTCTTTAGGTGGATTACAGAGATATGGATCTTTCTTCTGACATGCCTTCTACTTTGGCTAGAATTTAGCCTTAATCTTTTATTTAAGTTCTTAATTAGGGACCTGTTTGAGAACCATAGCACCAAGGATACTCTTATTGTATTTCAGATTGTTGTCTTTTTTTCTGAGAAAACAAGATACTAATTATGGCTAATACTAAGTCATGTCCTAAGACTCTAGGAGGAGGATTTCTTGAAAGCAGGATTTGGTCAGGCTAATTTAATGCTACAAACACTGGTGACATCTGTGGTGCAAAGTCTAGTAGCATTTGGAATTTCTGAACACTGTGGTGCTTTGATGACAATTATGAAGCTATTTCTCCTAAGGGATTATTTTTACAGTGTTCTTTTCCTTCTAGACAACTAAGCTTTCCCTTGCAGTGAAGTCCCAAATGTGAGCATGTCTAACTAAACCCTCTGGGGTGTTTCAAACATCTTCAATTCCATGATTCTTCCTTAGAATTTCTGATATTATATTTGGGCTGAGACCAGGAGGTATATTTCTAAGGAGGGGATCCTTACATGAAATTGGGCAGCTCTGATTTAAAAGTTGGCTTCCCATTGTGGTTGATGGATTTTGTGTATCTTAAATGTCACCCAAAGGCTCACATGACAAAGATTTAGGATTACTAGGAGGTGTGGAACCTTTAGGAAGTGCGCCAAAAGGAAGTTAAGACAAGTGAGGGTCTTGTCTTACTCTGCTTTCTGGTCACCATTGGTGAGCAGCTTGTTCACCATGTGCCCCAACCATGACATTGTGCCTCATCAGAAGCCTGCAACAATGGAATCAGTAACCATGGGCCAAAACTATGGGAAATGTAAACTAAAATAACATTATCTCAAGTATTCTGTTATAGTGATGTAAAACTGGCTAGCCCAATGAAGTTTTGGATTTCAGTACAACTAGGTAAAACAGTGAGTAGTTATAGCATTGTTTATTAACATGAATGTACCAGACTTTATGATAAGCATCTTTGGAGATCATATATGTCACTTTTATGAAGAGTATTTAATTTCATCAGGTTAATTATTGACCTTATTTGGGGAAACTGAGGTCTTTCTTAGCTAATAATTCATAGAGGTGGGATTCAAACTCTGGGAACCTAAGCCTATTGATGAAACAACTCAATAGTGATTCTATTACAATACAACTCCGCCTTGTTATGTAGGCTTTGGGACTATTGTGAACTCTGAAGTTTATATAGTTCTATCATCAGAGAAGCATCGTGGAGATATGTTTCTTCTCTAACCCATAGACTGATAAGCCTGTTCATCTGCTCCATTTGTGAACATTATTCAATGTAATATCATTCTGATCAATTAGAGGCTTGAGGAGACAATTATTCATGGAAGGACATATGATTCCAGACATGCAGTGGAGCATTGCTGGGGTATTCCTGTCAACTTTATTCTTTCACCAGAGGCACACATACACACATACATTGAATAAATGTCCTGTGTTGTCACTGATGGGCTCAAAAAGAAAGCCAGTCTAGTTCCATAGAGGCTGAGTTATCTGTGCCTTGTTTCTGGAGGATCCTCATAGAGATCATCCTCTATGAGGATCCTCCACCAGATCCTCTGGTCTTGGCAAGTATTCCATTAAAGGGACTATGAGTACCCCAGTCTTGTTTCTCCTTCTCTTTCACTTCTGGCCATGACATGATGATTTTCTCTGCCATATCCTTCATCTCTGATTCCCTGCTTTTCCACAGCCTCTAAAGCAATGCATCAAACAATCATAGAAAGTTACTTTGAAAACTATGAGCCAAAAGGATTCTTTCTTCTTTTTAAGCTGATTACTTCAGGTATTTTTTTTAAAGTAATGCAAAGCTGGCTGGCACAGTTTGGCTCTCAGTCCTGTGATTACATAGAGATAAAGTTGAGGTAGAGTATCTCTGACAGAGCAACAAAACAAAGACCCAGAGACCACATAGCAGAGAGCAGTAGAATCTGTGGAATAAGAGAAACAAATACGGAGACAGCATCTGCATCTGGCTATTCAAAGTCCTGAATGTGAGGCTCACCTCGGATAATGGGAAGGGTTATTGATAATTAGGGCAAAGTATTTGAAGAATTTAAGATAGCACATGAGATGTAGCAGTTTAAGTAAAACTTGTTATTCGTATTGCTGAAATCACAAAATATCACTTTGATTCTCTCTTGCATTGAGTCTCCTTTATGGATATTTCCTTCAAACACTATTAGCCATATCCATCCTCCCCCCATAGTAGCCAATCATAATTGTATTTTTCCAGGTATTCTTAATTTAGCCTAATGAGCTTTTAAATATGTTATTTCTAAACTGTACTTTCTCTTTTGCTACTTAATTATGCTTATCCATAACTCTCAACTTAAATTGCACTTCCACCAAAAAGTGGTTGGCATCCCAACCACCCCATGAAAGAGAACAGGTGTTTCTTATGTAACAGGAAAGCTGGGGTTCCAAGAAAGTTGTGCTTCACAGCTAATTCCAATGCATCTTAAAACTTAAGAGTACCCAGATTCATGTTCTATAAAATTAAAGGATTAAAATTATAGGCCACCTGAGGTTAGATTACAGTGGGAGACTTTAGAAAGAAAAGAGAAGTTACAGAAATCTCCAGCCACTAGTGAAGAGAGAGCCCATGGGGACGGTTTTAGCAACATATCTATAAAATCTGTGCTGGCCAGCCAAGCAAGGCAAAGAAGGGAACATATAAGAGGGCTCCCATCATGAGGGAAAAAAAGTTTACATGGGAAAGAACCCCGAGCTATGGCTGTGGTGAGGGGGCCTTACCTAAGCCTGAAGATTTAGCTGTCTCTCTGCTGGGCAGCCATGAGGGAAAAAGACAAAACTTTCTTTCCCAGATGACTATATCCATCTGGGCCATGTAAGCAGAGAGACAGCTGGTTGGTCTATCTTTGACCAATCAGTTTCAGGATTAGGTTTGAACTCTACTAAGAAACACCTCCCACTCAAGGGGAGGAGGTCAGGCAAGGCAAATGTAAGTGGAGCCTGCCTGCAAGCACAAGTCCAAGGACACTCCTGGTGACGTTTGGGTCCCAGTCATCCTAACTTGTCACATTCATGTGCCCCTAAAGCCTTCATATTCATAACTATTACATTTTTCTCTCTCCCCTAAACTCACCCTTGGCTGGTCATCAAAAACATTATAAGGATTTGTAAAGTGTAAATATCTGGGTTCACCACAGACCTATTGTGCTTCACTCTTCAGAACTGTACCTGTGTATTTATTTTATATGTAGTATTCATCATATAATTACAAATGGTGTTTCCTGACTAAGTGAATTAAGATTAGCCTTGTCTGTACCTATAACTTTTACTATGTGAGAACCTTCTCACACCCTCCTCAGTAATTCTGACCTTAATGGTATCACCAGGATAATGTCAACAGAGATCAATTTGTCTCACTCAAAGGAAGGTTTTTGTTTTTAATTGTTGGTTCTGTGGCTTAATGGGGGGGGGGGGTTGCAGCACGCGTCAACTCCCTGTTCGTCCACGGAGCTGGGTGAGCAGAGGCTTGGAATAGCTGTGAGCCGGTGAGAGACGAACACTCTGGAGAACGAGGCAGTGGGCAGTTCTTGTTTATTTTATAGATAAGAGTTTATATAGAGGAGGAGGCAGAGGTAGGAACATAGGCAGCAAGGAGATTGGTAGGGGCAGGATCTGTGGGCATCATGAGTTTGATTGGTAGGGCCAGTACCCTTTGGATACCTATTTTGCATAGATAAATTGAGGGGTCTACGTGACTCAATACATGTATATGATGTCAGCAGAGGAAATGTAACCTTATTGTTTAGGTTTGTTATTGCAGCTGGACTAAGTTTAGGCCTTGAATTGCCTGCTTATCTCAGGGGACAGCTGTGGCCTGCCTGGGGGCTGGAGTGTCCAGGATTCGCTAGAGATTTCTAGGGGTCCTCAGACTTGCCTCGACTTCCTTATCAGAAGGAGACAGTCCGGAAGCCTGCCATACTCAGCAAAACCCTATCCTCCATGCCTACTTGCAGAGAACCACATTTAATATTTCAAGTGATGTTTTCTGGGTCCTGGAAGTAGACAATGGGGCATGTCAGATGAGCCTCAGAAAAGGAAACATTCATAAGTATGCAAAGAAGCCTCTCCCAGAAACATTGATCATTGCCATTCTAGTTCACTCCCTTGCCATCACTGTATCAACTCGTATCTGGATTAAAGCATTAGTATTAAGAGAGGGAGAGTGAAGTGAAACATTCTGTTTTCTCCTCTAGAATCATATTTTAAAATGCTTTTAACTAGTAGCATTGGCCAATCAAGGTTTTACTAGATAGTTTTGGACCCAAATACGCAGGATACCTTGGAACCCAAGGTACTGAACACAACTGTGTGTCTTCTCCTAACACTTACCATCCATAAATGAACAAGAAGCAGATATTGTCATATTGAAGAGCCAGCCTGGTTAACCAGGCTGATTCATTCATTTAAATTAGTCCTGCACTTCTCTGTCCTCCATTATCTTTAAAATATAAAAAGCATAGTGTGGTATTTACTTCCTCAAATGTTAGCAAGATTCCATGAATTAATATACATAAAGAGCTTAGAAGATTGCTTTAGGAATATTAGCTATTTTATTTTCAAAGATTAGGCACTTGACAAGATGCCATAGGAAAAACATTACATGGGATATAAAGAAAAATAATAATCACAGCAAACTAAAACCATAAATGGGAAAATGGAGTACAAGAAGTCACTGCAGGAGATTAAAGTAACAGGGTTGCATACACAGAGCAAGCTTCACTGTCATTTACCTTTTAGTGATCCTGGGAAGGAAGGAACGGATTAGTGACTGTGTACTAGAATTTAGGACTTTTTCTTAAAGAGTTTAACTTAAATTGTATAACCTAGCTCTCATAGAACCCGGATCATCTAACTGTAAATGAAAAAACACTCACTACTAAGGAAAATAGAACAGAATTTGGGAGGTAAGATAAAATATTCACCAATTGCCAATTTTTGCCTTTTAACTTGGGGGCTCAGGGTAATTTAACACCATCCCATTTTTATGGGCTTCTTTTTGAGGAACTTTAAATAACTTCCTAAAGAAATCACTTTGTTCCATGTATGGACATGTTAACTTATTTTTTCCCCTTTATGGCCTTTATCTTAAAATATGAGGAAGAATTAATTAACTCTCCTTATGGGGGAAGAAAAGTTAATAGCAATTTTAATGAGTATAACCTTAGCAGGATTTGTAATAACCCTGAAAAGATGGTGAAGTCACTTTTTTTTTCTCTTGACTCTCTCTCCTTCTGAGAATAGCCATACATGCTGATTACAAGTGATTAATTACCTCCTGGAAGGCTCATCTTAACTCATCTTCTTATCCTAAAGCTAGCTGGAGAATGACAAGTACTGTACAAACCCAAAATGTGAAAAAGATGACATTCTGTACTTTTCTACCATCTGAGCTACTTATTCATTTTTAAAGAATTTGATGACAAATATCTGGCTAGAGTTTTTACACTGTTCTCTTTGCCATCTCTACTTTGCCCTGCAATGCTAAGGATCCATTCCAGAAGAGGTGGCAGAAAGAGTGTGAGAGCCAAAGGAAGGGGAGGAATGCTTACAAGACCTTCTTCCAGATGCAAAGTGGCCTTGATATTCTTAACCTCACAGTGGCTGATGCTACATAAGACCTACACAATGGGAAGGGAAAATGATGACATCAAAATAGAGGAGAGACTAGTTGGAAAGAAGGGATTCAATGGAGAGATTTGGGAGAAGAAAATGGGAGGGTTGTTGGAAGGGTCTATGATCGTGATATATGGTCTGTATATGTGGAAATTGTTAATAAAAAAGTTTTAAAAAGGTAACAGTGATAGATCACACTGTGCTGGCCTTGGATACTGCACCGAGAGAGCAGAGAGCTTCATGTGTGATCTTCATGACACAAGTGAGATATTTACTCCTACATTAGGTGGTGGGTTTCTGCCTGGAAACACTCTCAGAGGAAATGAGCCCACACAGAACTGAATCAGAGTTTAGAATTTAAAGCTGATGATACAATTGGAATCTGTGCAGTAAAAAAGGAAGTCAGCAGAGGGAGTTCCATGAAGTGGAGGGTCAGAAGATTGTACCGGGTAGACTTGATTCCCAGTCCAAATACTAGCATATGCTTGTGCCTAGTGAGATTCCATATGTCCCAGTGAAGAGCAACTATTGGAGAGAGGCATTGTCAGCTGGCCAAGCTTGTGCTGTGCTAGGAAGCATTCCAGTTCCCACCAGTCGGATCAAGCAGTTGTTATGCTGCCTAGAAGGAAGTCCAATATTCATATGATATTCATATAGCACTACTCAGACACAGGAAACTCGTAGTATCCATCTTATATATATATATAGAGAAAGATAGATATAGACCTATGTCTATATCATCTATATTCTATAATCAGGATAAAGTTAACAGTAAAAACTGACTCCTAAAATATAGATATCACAAAATTATCATGTAAAACAGTTTAAAACAGTTATCATGGTTATGTTCAAGGATATAAAGAAAATACACACTCTTGTAATTAGGAAGAGTAATTTTAGTAGAGAAATGGGTTGTATAAAAGATTCTATTTGCTCTAATGGATATAAAAAACTGAATATTAGAAGGATCTTAATGAGTGTGGAAATGAAAAAAAAACATTATATCTGAAAAAATACTGAGTAGGATTAATAGCAGGAAATTAACTGAAGAATGAAACATTAGTAAAATAGTGGAAAAAGACAAAGTAAACTGTTAAAGCTGAAGCTTAACTTCCATTAACCTTGGACCTAAAGAAAGCAAACACCCATCTTAATCTCTTCAAACTAACAATGCTTATCCCATTTAAGCTATGCTGAGCTCATTCTCCATTGGACATTATATTTTTAGCTTTCAGAAGGCAGTGAGAACCAAGGACAACCTAGTTTTACCAAAAAGACCAGAAGTGGTAGCAGACTCCCTGTCAGGAGATAAACCACCCCTCCCACATCAGCTAGGACCCACATGAAACCACAGAGGAAGTGGAGAGATGAGCAAGAGTGCTGCTTCCCCAGTAACCTCACAGCCTGCATCGGGATGATGGAGAGACATTCAGGGTGCTCAAAACATACTAAAGAAGAAACTCAGAAGCTGATAAGAACTCTACACTATAGTAGATTTAAAACACACTCACCATGGCCAAGAGAATTTTAGAGAAAAAGGGGCAAGAAGATTGTAAGAGCCCAAGTTGTTGAGAATATCCAGAGGCATTGGTCCCCATCAAACACAGTGACTGATTCACAGCCCACAATCCCATGGTTCATACCAGCAATCCCACTGAGGAAGGCCCTGAGTGAATCGAAGCAGCAAGGAGGGAACAGCGTTACCAACCCATGATTTTTTCGTATAAAGTTTCTACTTAATAAATAATAAGCAAAAGACACTTCAGCTTAAAACACATCAACAGATTCACCAAGTGGTTTCACCATATGAAGTGGTTCTAGGTGTTTATAAGATAATCACAAGAGACAACAAGGAGAATTCAGGATGTACTCAGTGGCTGAGTGTTTGCCTAGCATTTGCTAAGCCCTGGATTAGTACCTAGAAATGAGGACAAAGAAAGAAATAAGGAAGAAATGATATTAGGATCTTCCCAGGTAAGATGGCGGCATAGTAGCCACGCAAATGCAGAGTGTGGGGGGGAGCAGAAAGACAGCATAATACACTCTTCCACCAAAAACTGAAGGTGTGTGAAAATTATTAACTCCAGCAGAGACTCACGAGAGACCCAAAGCTTCACCAATCACACAACCAGCCAGAATGGGGTATAGCTGCTCTGGTGGTTGTCTGGGAAGAGCTGGCCCAAGCCGAACTACAATGAAAGGATTCTTTACCCACACTAGCCTTGAAAAGACAAGAAACCTGAAGAATCTGTATTTCCCAGAGTTTTGAGGGGCCTGGCGTATTTGGGGCTGGTGTGTCTGCAGTGCTGGTGTGCTTAGGTCCTGCGCACATGGTGCTGTTGAGGGGTGTGATGTGTTTGGGACACCGGCATATTTGGAGTTGGTGTGCTCCAGGCTGGTGAAGGGTGCAGCGTGTTTGGAGCCTGTGGACTCTAGGCAGGTCAGGGGCCCTGCATGTTTGGGGTCAAGGCATTGAAGGGCGTCTTGAGTTTGGGATCTGTGCTCCTAGGGGTCAGTGTGTTAGGGGCCTGTGTAACTCAGGCTGGTGAAGAGCAAAATGAGCTTAGGGCCTGTGCTCCCACCTCATGCTGCCCATCTTCCTTCACATCTCCAGCATCAGCCACCAACCCAGAGTGGCTGGCATGCTTGTAACTGCCACATCCTGCCCATCAGTGCATCAATGCTATTCCTCTCCCATTTGGCTCAAGCCCCAAACTGAACATTCACTGAAGAAGTAGGGTTTTTATCTCACCACCTTTCCCCTACCACACTGGACCTGTCTACCAGTACCACCCTTGGGCCTTGCTCCTACCCCAGTTATGGAGCTCTGAGATAGCAGGCACGTGCATACCAGGAGGGTATCAGTGCAGGGGGAAGAGAGGCGAGTGTTATTGCTATCCACTGAGCCCCAGAGGCAAGGCACAGTGGTGACTACGTCCGAAGGAGATTTCTGACCTCCAAAGCAACTTTCATACCAGAGAACAGCCAGATATGCTGGCATACCCGTAACCTCTGCAACTTGTGCAACAATGAATACAATACCATCCCACTCCAATCCAGCTTAAATCTGAAATCGAACACTCACCAAAGACCCTAAACTAACCAATATTTGCTCCCTCCTTAAGAAAACTGGACTTGTATTCTGACTGAGATGGGTAGACCCCAATGCAGAAGAACCATACAACATGCTGAAAGGTCTACAAGGTCACCACTTCCCACAGTGGAAGTCACCAGTGAGAATACAGAGGAGACAACAGAGATACAATCCCAAGATGAGAGTTCAATAAGCTTAGGACATATTTGCAAGGAGACTACGACCAAGAGGTTGAGGGGGAAGCAACATTCAACAGTCTCGTAAATGAAGTTGAGCAGAATTAGTTTGCACAGCACAAAGCTTTAACACCAGGCTCAACTTAATTGAGGAAAATCAGAGGGACCTCAAAAAAATGACAAATGATTTGAAGGCAAGCAAACAATTAGAAGATCTCAATAACAAACTGATTATCCTTAATGAATACATGAACAAATGCAAGAATGAATTTCAGGAAACAATTAGAAAATCAAACCTCAATCTGAAACTGGAACTCATCAATGAGATGGATAAAATATAGAAAAATGCAACAGAAATCAATCAGAACTATTAAAAGCCTCTCAAATTCCTCATTACTAGAGTTGATAATCTGAAGGATAGAACACCAGACTTAGAAAACAAGAAATAAGAAATTGATTGGGATTCCCAAAACTTTGATAAGTTAAAAAAATCATGTGAGTAGAATATGGGGAAAATGTGGGATACTCAAAAGTGAGCAAACATCTGAATCATGGGGATACCGTAAGAGGAGGAAATCCAGGCCAAAGGCATAGAGAGAACATTCAACAAAATGACTGAAGAAAAATTTTCCATTCTAAAATGAAAAGCCCATCTGGATATAAGAAGCTCACAGAACACCAAACAAACAGAACCAAAGAGGAAACATTCCAAGACAGATTCTAATTAAACTCTAAACATTGAAAGCCAAGAGAGAGTGCTAAAATCTGCAAGAGAGAAACAACTCATCACATATAAAGGCAACTCCATCAGAGTCAACTCAGATTTTTCAATGAATGCCAGACGGCTTAGAATGGAGTACTTCAAACTCTAATAAACTGTAGCTTCCAACTCAAAGTACTGTACCTAGCAAAAGTATCCCTCATAATAAGTGGACAAATGAAAGCA
>PVHP010047947.1:0-12682 GCA_004024765.1 Zapus hudsonius | reverse complement strand
ATCATGACCTAAAAAAGCTGGACACACTGAAAATAGTAGCTGTTGGCAGTTTCTGAAGAGAAACAAGCTTACTGAGTTGGATTTCTGCCAAGGAAGGGAATTGAGGGCCTAATGGCCCAGAGCAGAGGAAGAAAATAAAATATTTTCCCTTCTTCACTGCTCGCCACTGTAGATCATACTGAGGCCGGGTTCTGCCTCCTCAGAGTGGGTTCCAGGCATCGTAGTGGTGGCCATCTTACTAGTGTCTCCAAACTGACTTCTCACCTCTGCCTCTCTCCCCTTGTGCCTCATTTCTACTCCCTGAAAAGGTAATTCCTAATGAAAAAAAATAAGTAGCCCCAAAGCCCTCTGCCTGAGGCATTGCTCAGTATGGAAACTAAATTCAAAATAAATAAATAGAAACTACAATATTTTTAAGACGTGAGTGATAGCTAATTATAAAACATAATGGAAAAAAAGCACTCCATAAGTTTTATTATGTTGGGTTTTCATTATGGGTTCAAAATATTTTCTAATGGTCATTGTGACTTTTACTGAACCATGAGCAAATATATGTTTAGTACTTAAAAGGCACCGATAGTAGGTATTAGCGTTTATTATTGGAAAGCACAAAAATAAACACACATACCCCTTTATCCTATATCCATGCACACATAAATACACCAGGCTGTAAGTAAAAGATGACTTTACAAGATGTAGACATTTACAACATACATAAAGGACTAAACAGAACTAGCATTTATGGAACATTCTTTACTGCTCTATGCTCAATAGTGTATATACTCTTAAAATGAGGAAACTGAGAGACATTTTTATTCAGATTGTGGAATCAGTAAGCGAAGCATAACTTTGAACCTTGGTAATCTAAAAATATAAGGAGATTGAATCTGGTCCACTTTAGGTAATGATAAGCATAGTTATTGCTGTCTATTCTCAAATCCTATTAAAATAAAGTGAGAAATATCTAAGTAAATTCATAATATATTAGCAAGTCAGTAGCAAGGCTGGTGACCTAATGAAACTTGCATGTCTGGAACATAGGAAATAGTTGGCAGTAGATTGACAGAAAATGCCATCAAAGATGAGAGCCTCATCACGCTTTAACTTGAACTCTGAAGCTTGAGTGTCTGTCCAAGAGTGTCTCTGCACTGTGGTGATGTGTCAGACACGGAAAAAGCAAAGCCTGGGGAAGAACTGTCTTGACCCCAACTACACACCTGGAGCAAAGCTGGCTCAGTTCTTGGTTTCCACAATGCTCCTTCAAAGGGCGAAAGAATTGCTGGGAATGGACTGTGAGTTGGAGGTGCAAGATGCCAGGGTCTGCCCACTCCTCTCTCTCCACTCACAAACACCAAAGCCTGACTCTAGATTATTTACTGTGGGACCAGCAGCTCCAAGGCATCCATCCAGATCATCTCCAAGGCTGAACACACAACTAAGAGCCACCAGACCTGGAACAGAAGGAAGTGCCTGAAAGGAACATGGTAAACAAAGTCATCCCATCCTCAGTATCACAGCAATGAGTAGAATTGCTTTAGTAATATTTACTGTTAACATAACAACATTTTGCTTTAATATCTATATTAAATAAATAAATATAGTATAAATAAATATAGTAATATCATGTTATTTAATTAATGTGAATTATGGCAAGATTATAGTTACACAAAATTACATCAATATACCACATATAATTTTATAATGAATAATTCAATTTTATCAACATTAAGTAAAGTGGTAATTTAATATCTATACAAATGAAAACAGAATGTTAATAATTTAATGAACGTAATAACAATTAGCATGTTTAAAGAGGCTCGACACATTGCTTATAAACAGAAATTCAAGAGACTTGTTGGAAGATTTTAACACATATGTTAGAAATCAACGTATGAAAACTTCAAAACTCATCAAAGCAGAAATTCTGAAGACACAGAAAGCCTGACACTAAGGGAAACTTAAACTATGCCAACCAAAGCTCAGGAACATTGAAGAAGGGTCAGAAAGAACGTAAGATCCACAGGGTGGTAAAGTATCCCAAGACACTGCCTCCCCACCCTGCCCACTAAGACTGAATGGTGCTTTCATGAACCTACAATGCATATCAACAACCCTGCCGAGGCCGGCTCTCAGTGGGGTCCTGCAAGCCTCAGTCAGTCTCTGTGGGGGTGGAGGAGCAGTGCTTTAAACTAATCCCACCCACCCTGTGGCTCTTACAATCTTTCTGCCCCTTCTTCCTCAATGTTCTGAGTCTTGTCAGGTGAGTTAGAAATCTGATTTAATGTTGAATTCTCTGTAGCACTGGATTTCTGTTTTAATGAGATTTGAGTGATGCCAGTATCTATCGCCATCTCCCTGGAACTGATTTTCAGGACACCGGTTAGAGCAGCACTCAGGCTTCTTCCTCTTCAATGACTCCTGTGCCCAAGCAGGTGTGGTAGAGGTAACCAAAACTGAGAGTGGTTTGGATTAACGGGGATGAGGTATTTGAGAGACTTTTTGATATGTATACCTCTTCTTAGCCAGAGAGCACTTAGGTTCTCTCTGGAGTCTATGAGACCCCTGTCCAAAGGATTCTTTGTTCCCAGTAACAGGTATGACTTCTCCTCCACTGAGAGGGCCTTATGTTCAATCCAAGAACAGTTGGTTACCTGCATAGGCTGTGTGCCACTATTGCACAGGTGTGTACTTGTTAATTTTTGAGATAAGGTATTGATGTGTAACCAAGGCTGGCTTTGAATTTACAGCAGTCTTCCTGTCTAACCCTCCCACATGCTGAGATTACAGCCATGAGTCACTGTGCTTGGTTTTAATGAAAATCTTTGTGATAATTGATCACTTATCTCTAGAATCAGTGTGTTGAAAAGGTTTTCTGACTATGTTCAGGATGCTTTTGGTCCTTGTAGTACTATTCAGTCTGTTCTCTATGATACTCACTCTTACATACCAACCACAGTTTATAGTTTCCAAGTCGATGCTGGAGTTCCTGGCTGGCTAATAGTTCCTACTAGTTTACCCCTAATCGAGAGGGGAGAGTCTAGGCACCAAGAGCACTAATTCTGGTCCTTCTAAGAAAAGTAGTTCTGAAGGAAAAGTCATTCTCAAAATTTAACTTCCCTTCTAGTCTTGTTCTTCTTTGACGCTACTCTTGAAATATCATTACTGTTTCGAAGAAAGATTCTGGCTCGTTCTCTTCTCTTACCTAGGACAGCATTCCTGGAGTACAAAGAGAGCCTTCTCTGCTACAAATGCACAATTACTACTGAATGGTAGATTTACTAGCCACCTTTATTTCTTTCTGTTTTGTTTCCTATGTTTTTCAAATATCAACAAATAACATATATGATAAAATATGAGCAATACAATGTCATAATCAGGTTTCTATTTTTTATCTGTTTAAGAGAAAGTTATTCAAAGATGTTTGTTGAGGTATATTAAAGATAATTTTATTTAGGGCCATCACAGTAAGTTTAGGGACTTTAAACAAATGGACTTTGAAGTGGTGTGAAAGGTAGGGTTCAACTTTCACTGTAGTATGGAAAAGTGAGAATTATGGTTGAGTTCATTGAGTGGAAAACTACTGAAAGATAGCATGATGAGTATGTGGTGGGGGGGACTTCTGCTGCACTGAAGAGTGGCTTGGGTGGTGTCCTAGTCAACCCATATGCTGCTGGGATGAACCTCCAAACCAGGCACAGTTAGAACAGTTATAGAAGGAAGGGATTTATTGAAGTTACAGATCCAGGGGACGTTCCATAAATGGTGAAAAAGGCTGCCCCCTCTTTCACAGGTCCAAGGAGAGAGAGAGAGAGAGAGAGAGAGAGAGAGAGAGAGAGAGAGAGAGAGAGAGAGAGAGAGAGAGAGAGAGAGGCCATCACCATAGGCACATACAGCAAAACAGGTAGGGGAAGGAAGAGAAGAAATTTCCTTTCCCTCAAATTTCCTTACATCCTGCCCCCTACTGAGAGGGCCACCCACTCTGGGGAAAGGGTTCACTCTGGAGAAGGGACCTCCTCCTTTAGTTAATCCTTCCTGTAAGCAACCTCAGAGACCCACCCATGATTACTGTGGATTACTAAGAAGGTCAAGTTGACAACAAAATTTAGCCATTGCAGGTGGTCATTGTAGAGAAAGAGAGTCTCATTTCATTCTGTTACTATAAGGAGTACATGAGGCTGGGTAAATTATAAAGAAAAGGAGATTATTGGCACAGTTCCGGATATGGGGAAGCCCAGCATCATGCTGCCAGCATGGGTTTGGCATGTGTTAAAGATCCGTTTGTGGAGGAAAGCAGAAACTATAGACAGTGTGTGAGGAAGCAGCCAACACAGGGAAGCACCTCTTCATCACAACCTGTGCTCATGTAACTAATCCAGTCAGTCATGTCAGAGCAAGTTACTCAGGAGATAAAGTCATCAATCCATGAACAAGCCTTTCCCCAAACCTTAAACCTCCAGCTGGGGCTCACCTCCCAACACTGCCATGTTGAGAGATTTATGTTCTAACAATGCATAAACTTTTGGGGGACACACTCACATGGTAGCTTTGAGCACTGCAATAAACATAAAGGGCTGATCTAGAAAGTTCTTTTTGAGCACTGGGTTTTATAAGGAAATACACAGATGGGCTTAGAGGAAATAGGCTTTGTTAAGAATTATTACCCACAATCCCATGGACTATTGGGATTTGTTCTGTTTATTTTTTTGGTTGTTTTACTTTCTCTTGGATAGGATTATTTTACTATATCTGCCAATTTTGTTTAATTCTCATGTAACCTCTCCCAGAAATAAAAAATTTCATTCCCATAACTATCACCAAAGTATTTGTTTTTTTGCTTAGTGCATAGGCTTCAGCATAAATTATATAAGCATATATCTATATTCTAGGAGAATTGAGATCTGACACAAATGTAAACTATCCTTCGAAATTAGTGGGAAGCTTCTCACGGCATTGAAGAAAATGGAAAATAAGCTGACAGAATGTGACTCACATCATTTTGTGACTTACCTCTTGCATATGCAGAAATTTTATTTTATTGTAGTTAGCTTTTAATTTTTTTATTTGTTCGTGTGTGTGTGTGTGTGTGTGTGTGTGCAGACCCCAGCATATGAGCATGTGTATGGAGGTCAGAATACAATCCCAGAGTGTTGATCCCTTCCTTCTACCTTTTTCTGAGACATGGTCTCTCCTGTTGCTTTGTTGGTGCTGCTGGCAAATTTCAGAATTCTCCTGGTTCTTCCTCCCATTGCCATGGGCATCAGGGCATTACCAACTCATGCACTACTTTGCATTAAGCACTATGCGAGTGCCCAGGAGGACTGGAAACACATCAGCAGGCTAACAAGCAAGCACCTTTAACCACTGAGCGATCTCCCTAGCCCTAACCTTTGATTTTAGCATATCTTTGTGCATTATGCATAGCCTTCCCAATTAGTTTTGGACCTGACTTTCTTTCCTAATCCTTCCACTTCTTTTATTTATTGATTTTCAAGGAAGGGTTCTCACTCTAGTCCAGGCTGACCTTCACTCATTCGGTAGTCCCAGGTTGACCTCAAACTCAGTGATCCTCCTACCTCTGCCTCCTGAGCGCTGGGATTAAAGATGTGTGACACTATGCCTGGCTTTCTACTTCAAGTAATGTATATATATTTATTTCATACATACAATATATGAAATAAAGTTTCTCCTTTGTTATTGTCACTTTTTTTAAACTTTTAAAACTTTCAGACTACCTTGCTTCATGTAGGCTAGTTCCCTTTCAGTGATATTTTTAAATGTTTGTCTAGATGCTTCTCTGCCCTGGCACACTGATGTCTTTGCTGAGGTTCTGTATATTACAGGATGCCAGGAGCTTTTCTGGCTTCTACCATTCTTGATGTCACAATTGCCACCCTGCTAAATGTGACAACCAAAAATGTCTCCAAGACATGGTCAAATATCGACTGTGAGTAGGGGTTTGGTGGATGTAGGGAAAGTTGCCTCTGACTGACTGAGAACCGGAGAGTGAGAATGAGTTTAGACTTGTGTGATAACTTTCAGTCTTGATCTATTTATCAATTATTCTTTGTAACCCCAAAGTGAACAGACCTTTTAGAATAGGATGTCTTATTCTGACAGAACACAGATATGAGCCTAGGAAATGTCACACTTCCTCAATGACCCTCCACTTCTGTTATTTTCTTTCTGTCAGTGGTATCAAGAAGCAATTTGGAAAGAGTCTAGCTACAGTCCTTTGCCATATCAATCTCAAAAGGTCAGTCATAAGCTCCTTCCTCCACCTCACCTCCATCCCAATTTCCCTTGCTCTTTAGGGAAAGAAACATGAGGATCACATTTACCTTTGCTGAAGAATTCTTCTCCCCATCAGTGTGGTCCTCCTAATCCCATCTGATTTTCTCAGATCCAAACACATCTCCTATGGGCTGGAGAGATGGCTCAGAGGTAAAGGCCCTGGTCTCCAAACACCTCTCCTTGTGCTGTGTTGAATGGCTGCAGAGTATTTGAGCTTATTCATCTTGTATCTCAGATAGCGCCTCTGTAATTTGAGACCATTAACATACCTGGTAAAAGGATGTTTAAAGTAGGGTCAGCTATGTTTTTCTGTGAAAGACCATATAGTAAACATTTGAAGCATTGTAGGCTACATTCTGTGTCTTGAGTTATGGTCTTCGTCAACACCTCGGGATTTAAAACATGTTCCATCCTGGCTTCGAGGCTTCATTGTACCACCAGCATCTCCCTCAGTGGTGTTCAGGGATGGCAAGCTGTGCCCTCAGCCTGTCTTCTATCCCAAGTGAGCATGAGGTAATCTGTGCAGGTAGCAAGAGACTCTAGTTGGGGTTCTGAACACCTGACCCCGCCATATGGTGCCTTGGTATTTGAGCATACAACAAAAATCATTCAGGTCTCCTTTACCTTTCCCTGGAAACAAATATTAAGAATTATCAGAAATTCCTCAAATGTAAGTCTTATGACCCTATGAGATGCCATCCCTATACTTTGAGGAAAGGAATGTCCCTGTCTCTGAACACACAGGGTTACATGGTATAACCTGGGCAGGATTTGTTAATCCCCCCCTGCTGAGATAGTACCCCTTTTGTTCAATCTGGCATCTCCACATCTTCTCACCTTTTTATCACAGGCAAGCATCAGATGTAGTCTTCCATGATTGCTTGGGTCTTTATTTGGAAAGTTCCTGTGTCACATAAGATGTGTGTTAAATAAATCTTTATTTTTCGCTTGCTAATCTGTCTTGACATATAGGAATCTCAACTATGAAACTAATGAGCGATGAGAAATCTCTTCTTCCTTTTAGAGCTCTATATGACCTTGTCTCTTAAAAAATCATTTTAAATAAAATATAGCTACATAGGGCAACAGATGACTGTCAAATTATACACATGGACTGTGATGAAAAGTGGAAGTGGTTAGTGTTTTTCTACCTTGCATAAAGTAATACACCACCCCAAAGCTCCCTTGCCCACTCTAAGGTACTTTTCCCACAGATATTTCTATTTATTGTTTTAGGGCCATCATTAAACAATTCAATACCTGATAAAAGTTGTAAATTTAAATGTCTTCAGTCAAACTCTTTTTCCCCCTTGAAAGGTCTTGGGATATGTTGTGTGATTCTTTTATTTTCCCCTTTCCCTCTAACCTCCTCTTCTCCCAAGGTTGAGATCCCCTGAGACCCTGACCTAGGCAAAAGTGGGCAGAGGGGAGAAGTAAGGAGAGGAATACTGGACACAGTCTTTCTTGACGGATACATTAGTCCTTGCTGAAACTGATGTGTGCTCTAAATTGCATTAGTGAAGGGACTCTTTTTTTTACATCTTTGAGTTTTTGAAGGTTCCCTGCTTTTATCATTGTCTCTTTGACTTGTTCAGATGCTTTTCAACTCTTGATAGTTCTTAAGGATTGTCTTCTTAGCCCACGGTTTTGGAAGTTCATGACCAGTTCTTACCACAGATGCGGACTGAATCTGTCAAGGGGGGCTTACCTGGACACCACCTGATACATTCTTATGTGTAGCTCACATGTTGGTTACACACAGCCCAGAGGTGCAAGTAGATGCAAGACAGCAGCATGCTTGTGGGCCCAACACCAGAGTGGCTAACTCATCTCCAGGGCAAGCGTAGATTCCAGCTCATCATCTCCTTTATATTAACCACGAGACAGCCATCAAGTCGCCCTAAATCTATAGTCACCTCAAAGTTCCACTTGAAAGGCTAGGATGAGAAGAAAGCAGCAGCCTTCCCCTAAAACACAGAGCAGATCGACATTCATAATTCTTTCTGCAAATATTTACTGAGCATCTTCCATGTCTAGACACTGACTGTTCCCTATGCTGAGGTTGCACACAGCCCTTAGCTAAATCCTACCCCATGTTGGCTTCATTTCAAGTGCCAACAGTTTTATATGCAATAATCTTTTCTCATCCTGCCTTGTTTATGGTCAGAAAGGGAATTCTAGAGTTGTAGCACTGAGTCTAGGAGATTTCTTTACTAAATTCTGCATATCATCAAAGTAGCAAATTAACTTTCCTCTCTACTTCAGAATTCTGGTTATTATATTGTATTTAGGTAGAAAACGAGGCATGATTGAATTCATTATATCACTGAAAGAATGAATTAAATGAAAAGATAGCCTAGTGGCTGGAAATTCAGTTGCATGGGAGGAAAATCCAAGCGTTTGAAGACTCACAGAAACCTGGGTTCTAGAGACATTTTAGAAAATAGTGTCTAGGCTGGGAAAGACTAGACAAAGCATTACAGAAACAGGTTCTGGAATCTAATACAAATTACAGTGATGTTGCAGAGATCTTCACATTGCTGGGACAAAGCACCTGACCAAAAGCAGCTGATGGGAGGAACAGGTTTTTTTATTTTTATTTTTATTTTATAGTGTGGTGGGGGAAGCTTCACGATGGCAGAGGCCGCATGGCATGAGCAGACTGGACTTCACCTTTGACACAGCAGGTGGAAAACAGCAACAGGAGAGTGACAGACGATACTGGCAAGCTATGGGGTTCATAAAGCTCAAGGTCCACCTCCAGCAACACACGTCTTCCAGCAAGGCTCCACCTTCCACATAGGCAGAACACATTAGTTTATGGGAGACATCTCATAAGAACCACCACAGGTGGTAAGGTCGAAACGACTTAAGATGGATTCCTTTAGCCATTCTAAGTGTACGATTTCATAGCCAGAAGTGTGGGGTTACTTTTACATTGCTGTGATCAAAATGCCTGAGTAAACCAAGCAAGGAAAGATTTATTTTGGATCATGGTGTAGAGGTTTCAGTCCCTCATGATGTGGATGCTATGGCAGAACAGAGCAGAGCACATTATGGTGGCCAGGAAGCAGAAGGAACAAAAGCCATACATAGGCTAGAAGACTTTCTCCACCTGCTTTTATTTGATCTAGGACCTCAGCCTGTGGATAATACCTGCCACATTCAGATAAGTACTGTAGCCAGAGCTATACTATTCCTGGAAATTCACACTCTTTATTATGAATACCAGCAATTGAAGAGGCTTTAGCCCATGATCTCTGATCTCTGAAATGCCCTCGCAGACACTGCTTTTCTAATTTCCTAGGTGTTTCTCCAACCAGTGAAGTTGACAGTAAAGCTAAACACTGCAAATACATTCCCACTGCTGTGCAACCACCAAGGTTCTTGCAAAGTGGTGGAGCTTCATTAACACTTTCACAATCCCTTGCAATAATAGGAGCCACACAGATTTCTTTATTTGTTCCTGCTGTGAACTAAAATAATGAAAGAAACATATGAAGTTTGGGAAAGGCATGGGTTTGGGAGCAGCCTGTCAAGGTGGGAAGGTATGAAGGTTAAATTCTTTTATTAACTCCATCATCTTAAGATTCAAGTAAGAAACACGCTTCTTGAGTGGACCAGTGAGGGCTTTTCTAGGACAGAGGCAGAACTTTCCCTAAAGTGGGTATCCCTTCCAGCAGTAGACTATATTATAAGGAATCACCAGGAGAATACAGCTTTGCCTGTCTTCTGTTGCTACTTGCTTGTATGTACATCTACCGTGTTACTACTATCTTTTTTGGACATTGGAACCCAGCTCATCAGCCTTCCAATGTGGACTATAGACCAGTGACTCTCCAGGAATCTTCCAGGTTTTCAGATTGGCACTGCTGAGGCACCCAGCCTCATGGACTAATCAGATTCTGGGTTCTCCCACATATGAGACTGATGACAGCCATCCTGTAAGCCAATCTCATAAATCTCCTTTATAATTGTAGCTGTTAGCTATTTCTCATTGCTGGGACAAAACACCTACCCAGAAGCAGCTTATGGGAGGAAGGGTTTTATTTTAGATTTATAGCTTTGAAGGGAAGTTTCACCATGGTGTAGAAAGCATGGCATGAACAGGAAGTTGGCTCATAACTAGTTACATATCTGGGTGAAAGTAGTCTGGGTGAATTGAGCTTGGAGCTGGACTAATAATCCTCAATATCTACAGTGATACCAGCTGGAGACTGAGTATGAGGCTTAATGAACTACCACACTACACGCACAACCATCTCATGACACAAATGCATTCAGTTCAATTTTAAAAGTTGCATTTAGGTTCTACCTAAGTACATAGTCTTTACCAATGTCATCACTATTCAAAAGTCCAAAGTCTCACATGAAACTCAAGACAGTGTATTAACTGGGAGCCTATAAAATCAAAATACAAGTTAATTATGTAATGACACACAATAAACTTTCCCACTGAAAAAAGAAGGAAAGATGGGACCAATGCAAGATAGAAAACCAGTAGGCCGCTCATCAAATCCTGTAGCTCCATGTTTGGCATGTGTGATTCATGATGAGATCTCTGGGCTCCAAGTTTCATGCCTCCAGCCTTATCCACTTGCTTTATGGGTAGATGAACCTGAACCAGAGCAATGAGCTTTCTTTCCTCAGCCAGCATCTCAGTCCCACATCTTCAAAATCCTGCAACACATGGTTCATCTTCACAGACCCATGCTATGGCCTCTCGGGGCCTCCAAGAAGGGATCAAGACCCTTCTGCAAATTGCCTAGGGATGATATGTAAAAGAGCTGCACTGAAAATCCAATGGTCCTCTTTTCTTGGTGTTTTTTATGCTTCCAAAACGAGTACTAGGTGGGTGAGGCTGCCAAAATAGTTAATCCAGGGTAGGGGACTGGGGGGGAACAATGCCAACTTTAAGGAGCAGGATCCTCCCTCAGCATTCTCACTTCAAGCTCTCTCCTTTGAAAAGAGTCAGCATTCTTCTTACTTTCCCAGTGCAGATCAGCTGGTCCAGTCTTTCCAGTGTCAAATCCTCAAAACATTGCAGCTGAAGCAAATGATGTCTCTGTGCCTGAAATCCAAACCTGCTTCCATTTCTTTTGCCAAAGATACTAATTCATTACTTTAAAATTTAACTTTGAGGGCTGGAGAGATGGCTCAGCGGTTAAGGCACTTGGCTCCAGTGCCTAAGGCCCCGAGTTCAATACCCCAGGACCCACATAAGACAGACCCACAAGGTGGTGGCCCTAGTGTTCTCTCTCTCTCTCTCTCTCTCTCTCTCTCTCTCTCTGTCTTTCTGTAGCTCTCTGCTTGAAAATGAATAAATAAAAATATTTTTTAAAAATTTAACTTTGAGGGGCTGGAGAGATGGCTCAGAGGTTAAGGCACTTGCCTCTAGTGCCTAAGGCCCTGGGTTCAATTCCCCAGTACCCACATAAGCCAGACCCACAAGGTGATGGCCTTGGTTCTCTCTCTCTCTGTCTCTCTCTGTCTCTCTCTCTCTCTCTCTCGGCTTGAAAATGAATAAATAAAATATTAAAAAACTCTTGTTTAAAAACATTTAACTTTGGGGCTGGAGAGATAGCTCAGTGGTTAAAGACACTTGCTTTCAAAGCCTGCTGGTCTAGTTTTCATTCCCCATTATCCACATAAAACCAGATGCATAAAGTGGTGCATGCATCTGTTGTAGTAAGAGGTCCAGACAACTCATTCTCTCTCTCTGTCTCTCTCTCTCTCTCTCTCTCTCTCTCTCTCTTTCTCCTCACAAATAAATAAATAAAAATATTAGAAACGAAAAAAATAATTCAACTTTTCTCAAGTTTAGGTCATGGGCAGAACACAGCCAGAACTGCTTCTAGCCTGCTCCTGACAAAGGTCTCTTTCCCCTCTGAAATTTCATTAGCTAAATCTCCACAGTCCAGAGTTCTTTCTGCATTTAGGCCTTCCTTTCAGATTCTCAGCAGAATGTTTAATCAAGCTCTGTTTACAGAATTGAAAGGCATCTCTTAATCCAAAGTTCCAAATTCTTCCATATTCCTGCTGCAAATCATTTCCAAAAGACCAAAAACCACATAGTCAAGCTTATAGCAGCAGCACTCTGCTCTTGGTACTGACTTTCTGTAGCATTTAGCTTCTTATTGTTGGGACAAGAATACCTAGCCAGAAACAGTTTATGGGAGAAAAGGATTGATGTTAGTCTTAGAATGTTGAGGAGAAGTTTCAACATGGTGGTAATAGCATGGTACAAGCAGGAAGTCATCTTACATCTGGTTATATATCTGGGTAGAAGTATTCTGAGTGAGTTAGGCTTGGATTTGGGATAATAAACCTTAAGGTTGGCCCCCAGTGACACACTTTCTCCTGAAAGACCCCCACCTTTCAAATTTCTACT
>PVHP010047946.1:0-12588 GCA_004024765.1 Zapus hudsonius | reverse complement strand
TTATTTTTTATTTAATTTATTCATTTGAGAGACAGTGAGAAAGAGACAGAGAATGAGCATACAGGGCTTTCAGCCACAGAAAACGAACTCCAGACACATGCGCCACCTTGTGCATCTGGCTTTACATGGGTACTGGGGAATCAAACTTGAGTCCTTCTGCTTTACAGGCAAATGCCTTAACTGCTGAGCCATCTCTCCAGCCCTAGTTAATAATTTTTGTACCTGTACATAATGTGTTTTGATCATAATCACTTCCCATGACCTTCTCTTTCCCTCTCCCACTGAATAGGTTTGTTCTTAATGTCAGTTTCAGTGTTGACAGCTTTATTAGGGCATCTGTCTGTGTCATATATATCACACAGAATCCTTTCATTACTGTGAGAATTCCCCATGCTCCCTCCTTCATCCCTCTTCTCTGCACTAACCTTTGGCAGCTTCATGTACATTTTTTGTCACCACAGTTCTGCTTTTTTCTGGAGTGTCATAGGTAGTAATTAGAATCCCATAGTATGTAGCCTTTTGAGGTTGGCCTAAAGGTATATTTCTGAAATAAGCCTTTAAGAGTCCTCTTTATAATTTTTTTGTGACTTGATAGCCATTTTTTTTGTTGCTGAATAATATGCCATTGTATGTATATGCTTCAGTTTCAATCACTTATTAAAGAAAACCTTGGGGTTTCTTTGAAGTTTGGTCAATAATGACAGTGATTCCTATTTGATGATTATCGTACTGGGATTGAACCTGGGACCTCATGCACGCTAAGCATATTATGTCACCTGAGCTACATATCCAGTTCCAACCTTTTAAACATTTGCTACTGTAATCCAGGCATGGTAAAACGGGCTCACACCTGTAATCCAAGTACTTGGGAGGGTGACGCAGGACTCTTGCTATGAGTCTGAGGCCAGCTAGTGCCATATACTGAGTTCTAGGCCAGCCTGGGCTACAGAGTGGAACCCTGTTTCAAGAACCACACACAAAAAGTAAGGTTGGCCCTGGCCAGAAGTTAAGTCATTTGATAAAATACTTGCCTCACAAGCCTGAGGACCTGAGTGCAATGCTCAGAACCCACACAAAACTGCTGGGCATGGCGGCCCTTGCCTGTAATCCCAGCACTGGAAGGTAGAGATAGGAGGAGACCAGCCATTCTATCTTAATTGATGTGCTCCAGGCCAAAGAGCGATCCCAAGGAATGACTCCTCAGTGTTCCCAGGCTACCACACAGAGGTGCCCACACATGAACACACACACGGAAGTGGATACTCTCAGTAAAATATGCTTTTTATTATTTTTGTTTTAAAAATATTTCATTTATTTGTTTGCAAGCAGAGAAAAATAGAGAAGAAGACAGAGAGAACAGGCACATCAGTGCCTCCAGCCACTGTAAACAAACTCCAGATGCATGTGCCACCTTGTGCATCTGGCTTTATGTGGGATAGTGGGGAATAGGACTAGGGTGGTTAGGCTTTGCAGGCAAGCACCTTAATCGCTGAGCCATCTCTCCAGCCCTGTTATTTGCTTTTGCATAATTTTTGTTGCTTTTTTTCTGAGACAGGATCTTGCTATTTTGTCCAGGTTAGCTTTGAGGCTCTTCCTACCTTAGCATCCCAAGCCTTGCAATAAGGATGTGTCACTTTGCTATCTTAAATATAACTTAAAGTTAAATTACAGCACAAAAATGAAAGCGTAAAATATTTTCATAAAAGATACATCAATTAGCCAGGCCTGGTGGCGCACTCATTTAGTCCCAGCACTCGGGAGGCAGAGGTAGGAGGATCTCCATGAGTTCAAGGCCAGTCTGAGGCTACATAGTGAATTCCAGGTCAGTCTGGGCTAGAGCGAGACACTACCTCAAAAAACCAAAAAAAAAAAAAAAAAAAAAAGATACCTTAATTTTCTAAAAGATTGAGATATATTTCAATATGCTCATTACAATCCTAAAAACATGATGCGTTTAACATGGTCATTCTAGAAATTCAACTGAAACAGAATTATACAAAGTAAAGATAAATAAGTCCTTCTTGTTTTTCTAATACCTTAGTCCTGTATCTTTTCCCTTCCCTTGAGTATAAAAGTTTCTGCCAGGCATGGTGGCACATACCTATAATTCCAGTGTTCATGTGGTGGAGGCTGGTGGATCAGGAGTTTAAAATCAACCTGTAAAAAAACCAATTATTTATATCCATATAGTTAGCTCTACCATCAATAAAGATAGGATAATTCCACATACGTTTCATGCAACTTTTTAAATCTATTTCAACTTAGGTTTAATTTTTTATTTTTAAAATATTTTTATTTATTTGCAAGCAGAGAAGGAGAGAGAGAGAAAGAGAGAGAATGCACAAATGGGTGCACTAGGGCCTCTTGCCACTGTAAATGAATTCCAGATGCATGTGTCACTTTGTGCATTTGGCTTAATGTGGGTACTGGAGAATTGGACCTGAGCCAATAGGCTTTGCAAGCAAGCACCTTTAACCATTGAGCCATGTCCCCAGCTCCTTAGTTTTAATTTTTTTGAGTTAGGGGTTATTATGTAGCTCAGGCTGGCCTTGAACTTGTGCTGCTGAGGATGACTTTGAGCCCCTGATCCTCCTGCCTCCACCTCCCAAATGTTAGGATCACAGCTTAGTTCTGTTCTATAAGTTAAAAAGTCACTCAATGTTATATTCTGTGTATCTCTTTTCGTGGTAGTAGATGTTCTTTTTGATTCTTTAAATTGCTATTATTGTTCTTTGTTAGTGCTGGGCATGGAGCACAGGGCTCATACATGCTAAATAAGCCCTGCACCACTGAGTCATAGAACTAGAACCCAGCAACTGTTATTAAAATACTGCAGAGCGTTCTGTCTCTGGATCATCCATAGTTTCTATAATCCTCTATCTATTGCTGAATATCCAGGTTTTTTTTTTTTTGCAGCCTTTTGCTATTAAGAATCTTGTGGCAACAGACATCCTCGTGCCTGTGTATCTTTTCATTTTGTCAGCAATCATGTCTTTAGTACCCATGATAAGTATCCAGCACTGTTCCCATAGTGGTCAAGAGAGCAGCGTACCGAGACCCAGAGTAAACAGGGAGTGGTGAGTTCCACAAAAGAAATAAACAGTGATGGTTTCCCTACTTTGGAGGGGATTGCCAAAGAAGGGCTTTCCAGGGAAGGACCTCAGAGTGAGAGCTGTGTGGTGAGGAGGAGACATGAACAGTGACAAAGAAATGTAACTGCCAGGTTCTCAGAAGAAAAATTGATGACCGTGTGATAAATAATTCCCTTCTCCTTTAGGTTGAATATTTCACACTTTAGAAAGTTAAAGTTGTCCTTTTGGGTTTTTTTTTGTTGTTGTTGTTGTTTTGTTTCTTTGTTTTGTTTTTGTTTTTTCGAGGTAGGGTTTCACTTTAGCCCAGGCTGACCTGGAATTCACTATGTAGTCTCAGGGTGGCCTTGAACTCATGGTGATCCTCCTACCTCTGCCTCCTGAGTGCTGGGATTAAAGGCATGTGTCACTACGCCCGGCAAAGCACTCCATACACATGTGCCACCTTGTGCATCTGGCTTTACATGGGCACTGGGGAATTGAACTCAGGACCTTCTGCTTTGCAGGCAAATGCCTTAACTGCTAAGCCATCTCTCCAGCCCAGAAAGTTATCCTTTTGTATCGAGACTTTATAATAATAGATATTTTGAACAGGAGCGGCAAGAATGCAGATGAGCTCTGGGTGAACAGTGTGTATGGGTAAAATTGTGTGTATATGAGTAATAGGAACTCTTGTTTTCAAACTCTAGGTGGAGCTCTTTGGTTTATATAGATATATACTTTTATTTATAATTTTGAGAGTCTGTTTTTAAAGTGCAGCTATTTTTGGATGTTAAAAAGCATTTCAGGACTGATAATGAGTATTTTCAACATTCATCAGCTCTCCTTTTCTACTGGTTTCAGAGCCAGATAGTTAAAAAATGTATTTTTATTTCATTGTTGGACCAAATTCAGTCATTTTTAAATCCACCCTAAATTTGTATTATTATCCCATGGTATTTAATGAACAGGATATGCTTCTCATGTTTTTTGTTTCTGACAGGCCTTAGTGTTTCAATAGAATTTCTATAAGATGGGTGTCCTATTATGAATGCCGCCAGTAGAGACAGAATAATACAGCTGTTGCTATAGTAATTCCTTCAGCTCTTTTTCATCCCCTGTACACGAAGGACACAAACTGTCCCTAGCAATGCTCTTCCAACATACAGGAGAGATTGTGCTGCAGCTTCCCTTTTCTCTCCCCCTTTCTCGCTCAGTGTTCGTTTTTCTGTAGGAGGTCATGGAGCCCAAGTCCCATGCTCTGAGGCATTGGTGTCCCCTGGAAGGTTATTGGAAGGCAGGGTCCTCAGTCTTACTCTAGACCTATGGTCCAGCAGTCTTTGGTGAACCGCTGGAGTGGGCTGCTTTGGAAAGATGCCAGTTCCCTGTTCACTGGGACCTTGTTCTTTCTGTGTAGTCAGTTGCGTTCATTCCGCTGTGCCTGGTGATTTGTCCAAGGGCAGGGCTCTCATTCGGTTAGTGTGGGCTGGAGCCTCTTGCCCTGCTGTTCAGCAGGCCTGCCCATGGATCGTCTTTGGAGTAGTATGATACTGACCATCCCAATAGAACTTGGAAACACTTGTACATATAGATAACAGACATTATCTGTGGTTCATCACTGTCTCTTCTTGATCCAGTGAGTTTTCCCTTTTCAACCACAGTGGAAGAGACAGTTTCTGGATATAATGCTCTCTTGTATACTTTACAGTGACTCATTCTTGCTGCATGCTACAAGGGGATGTTGTTTGTTGCAACTGTGGCTGAGACCCTGCATGATATCAGCAATGGACACACTGGAGGACTGCCTTTTTAAAAATTGAGAAACCAACTAATTCACACTCTTATGAGCTAGAGAGAAAACCCTGACATTTGGGTGGTTTCAGACAAAAGAGGAGGTTCACAAATGTTTGGAGACATTCACTCATTTTTCATCTCTTGTTAAGCTGCCATGTGACTTTAGGGAATAACAACAAAGATGATGACACCCTTAACCTTGAGGAAGTGAGTGTCACTGAGGAATTAAGACCTGTGATTGTGAAAGTAATTAGTAGTATAGCAGAATGTGGTCACATGGTAAAGAAGTGTGGTCAGACCTCCACGAACCAAGGACTAGGTAATGGTTCATGAGGTGGAAAGCATGGATCCTGGCTTGGACTTTTGGATATTGGAAGAAAGGGAGGGAGGAGTACGATGCTGAAAGAGGAGGTGACTTGAGCTGTTGGGGAGTGTCCAGAAGTGACCTGTGCAGGGCAAAGACAGAAGGTGAAGCAGCTCAGACTAGAGAGCTTGCCCTCTTGTCCAAGAGACATTAGAAAAGTGGAGATAAAGTCACATATTTAGGGTGGCTTTGAAAATGCACCAATAAACAATTTAAATTAATTAATTGATTGATTTGTTTATGTATAGGAACACGGGTTTTCCATGGTGCGAGTGCGGAGGTCAACGTCTGTGCTCTACTTTCTGTGAGACAGGGTCTCTTGCTGCTGCAAACCGGCTTTACATGAGCGTTGGGGAATTGAACTTCGGCTGGCAAGCTTCATAAGCAAGGGCTTTTTATCTCCGGAGCCATCTCCTCAGGCCCTAATGTTACTTTTAATAAAGATATCAGATGGACATGCTTAAAATTTCAAATGGTGCTAAAAAACAAAACAAACAACCTCAGTAAAAACAGCAACCACTTCTAGAGATCCCAGACATCTCTGACCTCCACACTCGCCCCGGGGAACAAACGCGTGTTCCCATGCATACAACCTGTCAGCAGGTTTAGTGGTTTTTGGGTTTTTTTTGGTATTCCCCCCAATTTTAGAATAACTTGCAGCTCATAAGTCATTAACTTTAAATATTTCTATTGGCTTTTGGCTTTTGTACTAGATGGAGATGGAATGTTCTTATTTTACTTCTATCTGCTTTGTCCAGCACAAAATATGGGCTTTTCAAAATCACAAACCCACTCAAAATAAAGAAGCATGTGAGCTTGGTCTGCAGTTACAGAACAGAATATATTGAGTAGAATAAGGAAATATTACCAAGAACAGAGTTAACTTTTATTGACCTAGGAGTTTTTATTCCTGATGATCAAACTCACCTCCCTTTATTCAGTAACTCTAGCCTCCAAGGAGCTCTCATGGCCACCAATCTTTCACTTCATTATCATGGCACCCACCCTGGTCAGGAACTCCAAGGTGGGGGTTGCTGTGTGCATTGTTAACCTATTTAAGAGCAACCCTGGCCATTGTGTTCGCCATGAAGATTGGTTTTCACTAGTATAAGTAATATAGACAGAATTAATTGGAGATGCTTCTTTTCTTAACCCCTTAAAGTCCTGATTCTAAAAAAACATTTGCATGTGTGTGTGCATCTGCGTGTATGCATGCGTGCTTGTGTGCATGCGTGTGTATTCGTGTGTACATATGTGTGTGTGTGTGTGTGTGTGTGTGTGTAGGCCAGTGGTTGCTGTCACTTGTCCTCAGTTGCTCCTGATCCTATTTTTTGAGAGAGTTTCTCAGTGAACTTGGAGCTCACTAATTCTGCTGGGGTAGCTAGCCAGCAAGTCCCAGGGATCCTCCTATCTCGCCTCCTCAGAGCTGGGATTACAGACATGTGGCTGCTGAGCCCATGGAGCTCGGAACTCAGGTCCTCATGCTTGCAGAGCAAGCCCTTTTACTGACTGAGCCATTTCCAAAGTCCCTGATTCTAGAAATTTTGAACTGGAAATTTAATAATAGAGTAAGTAGATCTAAGCTGCTTTGGAAATTATACTTGTCAGTTCTATTTTTGGTTTCTTAGGAAACAAGTTAAAAACAGCTTTTTAGTCTTTGGTACATTTCTAATTACATTTTTTGAAAGCCTCTTTTGAAAGGCTTATTTCCTTTAAAAAGGTACAGATTCTCTCCTTGTACTAATTGGAGTATTGGTTTTAAAAAATTCATATTCCCTCCAACCCTAGTCATTAAAAATCTACATAGAAATGTTTGTCAAGGGATGACACACAAAAGTCATATGCTTTAGGCAAAGCTTTAAAATTGAAGTTGCGTTTTTAGTATAATTACGAGCTTCATTTGTGAACACATTTTCAGCAACTGAAGTCCAGCTAGAATTTCTTCTTCTTCCCAGTGATTAGCTACACTAACTGGTGTTGCACATGATATGTGTAAGACGTGCAAGGAATGGGTGTGGCTCCGTGCCTAGAGTGGAAATTGAGCCTCAGCATTGTCTGAGCGCCTGCACCTTACAGCTTGTAGCTCAGGGACTGCATGTTGACCATGCATGTTGCCAGGTTTACGTGTTCTGTGAATGAATTTCTACTCAGTTACCTGTATCTTTTCTCAGTTACTTTAGAGATGAAAGCTGAGAGGAGAGAGGTATGTTGTAGATTAGTTGCTGCCTCTTCTGGAGGTGTGACCCAAGGACTGCAACCTCTTCTGAGGCCTTTACTTTGACCTGGTCATTAACAACTCTGCAGCTGCTATCTCCACTTTTCAGAGCAATTCTGATGGGCTCTGGTAATCTCTAGGGGCAGGCCCCAACATCTTTCGCTCTGGATGGCTTTTAAAATGTCATGTTAGCTGACCCTTCTGGGCCATTGCTCCAGCCCTGGACAGTGTTTCTTGGCAGCAAGTTACCTGGCCATCCCAAACGTTAAAACTTAGTCTAATTAATACCTAGTTAATGTCATACTGATTAAATTGAAGAATTAATAGAATAATAATATGGCCTGTGCCCTGACTTCTTTGCTGTCCACTGCTCTGTAGATGTGTACCTAAGGGCACCAAGCTTCCCTGAGAGACATCCTGGTGGCAGTTACAAGAAAGGGAATGTTGTTTCTCCAGCTCTACTAGAAGTGTACAAAAATAGCTACGATTCTCTCCTGTCCTTTTTAAGCTCTAAATTTATTAAATTATTAAGTGAATGCATATTTTGGTAGAGAAAAGCAGTTCCCAATATCCAGCTAGCTAGATAAAGCTCTCTCTTTGTTACCTGTACACAGAGCTTCTGATGTGGTTTGTGTGTTTCTGTCTCTCCAAAGTTCATCTGCTGATGTCTCGTCCCCATGTGGTGGTTGTGATGGTTTTGAGAGGAGGGTTTGGGTAATCACAAGCGAGCTGTCATGGTATCAATGCTCTTATTAAAGGACTCGGACCTGCCGGAGCAGTACTTTCTTTGTTTAATGACACCCTGCAGCAACCTCTGAGCTACCTCCAAGCCCTCCCCTGGGGCCTTCATCCCTTAGCATAAAGACTGGATTTCTCTACCTCTATGAACTTACTACGGTCAGTTGAATGTGAGTGAAATGAATGTGCAGTGCTTGGGCTGTACCACCTCTCCCCCCTTTTTAAAAACTTCTTATTGATGCTTCCATAATTATAGACCATAAACCATTACGATTCCCTCCCTCTTCTTCCTCTCAATTAGTCTCTGTTTTGTTTCTGTGTCATCATCTTTTCCTCCCATTATGTGTAGGTATTGTCAGGCACTGAGAGGTCATGAATATCAAGGCCATTTATTTAGTGTCTGGAAGTTTGCGTTGTAAGTAGTCTTATCTTTACTGTGGCTCTTACAATCTTTCCTCCACCTCTTCCACAATAGACCCTGAGCCTCAGGAAATGTGATAGCGATGTCCCAGTGCTGAACACTCCACTGTCATTTCTTCTCAGCACTATGGTGTCTTTTGAGTTATCCCAGTGGTCACTGCCATCTGAAAAAGAGAAACTTCTCTAGACAAGAGAGAGAGTAGCATTATTATTTGGGTCTGCTCATTAAAAAAAAGTGCTTATAAGGCAGTTTGGTTGGCTTAATATATGCATTCAGCCAGACAACAGCAGGTGTTACTCCCATAGGTCTCATGACCTCCCCCATTATAGGGTTTTTACTAGGTCTTCAATACCAGGCATGCTTTCCCTCCTATGGAGCAGGCCTCCAGTCCAATTAGACAACAGTGGCTTCCCCTGTAACAGACATGCCACTATTGCACCAGTTGGCACATTTGGCCTGACTGCAAGGTTCACTGCTGTTCACCACTGTTGTTGACTTCTCTCTCCCATAGGGCTGCATGTAGACATAGCTTTTCCAGCTCAGCTCCAGATTGATTTCTCAGTGACCTACAGCCCAAGCCTGTGTGGTCTTTAGCAACAGGGTCTTACCATCTCATTCTGGTGAGCAACCAGGAGCTGTGTGCTGCCTCTTTTTTGAGTTAGGGTTTCACTATGCATTCCAGACTGTTCTCAAACACTCGATCCTCCTGCCTCAGCCTCCTGAGTACTGGGATTCTAGGCATGAACCAACATTATTATTGTTGAAGTGTAGATGTAATTTTTAAAAAACAGTCTCTGAAACCCAGGCTGGCTTTAAACTCACAGTGTCGCCTTTGCTGGCCCTGAACTCAAGATCCTCTTGCCTCCACTTCTCAAGTGCTTCAAGTATAGGCATGCATCACCATGCCTGGCTTGAAGTGTAGATATAACTTTTATAATGATTGTTCTCACAACATATCAAAGCACTTACTATGCCAGTAAAAATCCCCAGCAAGGCCCATCTAACCCTACCAACCGAACGTAGGCCGATAGCTGAGATTCTGGCAAGAGAGGAGCCACCACAGTCATACCGTGGAGGATCCAAATGGAACCCCGCAGAGAATGATGGGATGAACAAGGAGCCCACAGCCACAGCCATTAAATCAACACAGGATAAGCCAGTGAGACAGAAACCAACAATTTTCAACACAAAGATCCCTAAGCTCACAACCTTAAAGCAACTTTAATACTCATCCACCACGACTCAGGGAACTATGCGGAAGAGGGGGCGGAAAGATTGTGAGAGCCGTGGTGGGGGAGATTATCCAGAGGCATGGCCAGGAGAACCTGGCTGAATACTAGGCTATCTATGGTCCCCTGTCACAAGGACTGATCCAGACGACCCATGGAGGAGGTTATCCAGCGGAGTGGGGAGGGGAGAGCAGCGGGGAATTGGGGATAACAACTCATTGTTTGCCCACTAAATGTTGTAACTCATTATGGACAATTAAAAAAAAAATCCCCAGCAAATACCCTTTTTAAAATCACCTATTATGGGTAAACTACACACCTGGCTAGAATTGTTTAATCAATAATGGCAAGATAAATAAAGATAAGTTCTGATCCATCTAATTTCTTCTATGTAGTATTTTCAAAATGGTTGGCAAGTTTTACTTTGTAGTTACCACAGAATAAAGCAAGGTTGTGCTTCAAACCCACAGCTTTAAGGTCCTTAGTTCTAGGTTCTTAAAGCAGCTAAATTTACTAGTATAAACACACTTTTTATTTTATTTTTAGGTTTTTCGAGGTAGGGTCTCACTCTAGCCCAGGCTGACCTGGAATTCACTATGTAGTCTCAGGGTGACTACACACACTTTTTTACTTGAATCCATTGCTTTATGTTTTGGGGGCAAGGTGCTTAGATGTTGTAGCATGAACTTGTTGACCCTTTAATATATGTTTTTCTTGTTCTAGAAAGAAAAGAACATATTTAGTGGAAAAGCTTTGAATGAGAATATAATTGGATCATTTTGCAGCTTCCAAAAGAATGGTACCATAATTTTAAAAAAGCACTCAGGAGTAAGTTCTGAGGTCTGGGGGAAGGCTCAGTGGTTAAAAATGCTTCTTGCAAAGCCTACTGCCTTGGGTTCCATTACCAAGCACCCACCTAAGCTGGATGCAAAGTGGCTTATTCATCTGAGATCCTGATTCACCTACATCAGTGGGAAGCTGAGGCTCATGGGCCAGCCAGTGTGACATTTCTTTGCAGTCTGCCAGTTCCTTTGCAGTGCCAAGGGACCCTGTCTTAAAGAAGATGGGGCACAGACACCTCTACAACATTCCCACCATGGCCCCCCCACGCATATGCACATACACACATACACGCACATGCACATACACACACACACGCACGCACACGCACATGCACACACACACATTTTAGAAAATTTAAAGAGTTTTTTAGGGACAGAGTCAAGAGTAGAATAAGGAAACCATGAACTGTTCAGTCTGGCCTGCAGTTCCCTTCACTGCTCAGTGATGCTTTGTGGAATCTTATCTTAGTCCTGGCGGGCAACAGTGACAAAATGCCACAGACAGGACGAGAAGTAAACAATAGAAATTTATTCCTTACAACTATGGAAGCCAGAAAGCCCCAAATCAAGGTTCTAACACATTGATATTCCAGTGAGAGCCAGGTGTGAGGGCCCATGCCTGTAGTCCCAGCTGAGGCTGAGGCAGGAGGATCACTCGTCTGCCATGCTCATCAGATGTCTACACTAAATTCAGCATCAATATGTCAATTTCCTGGGATCCAGGGACCACCAGGCTGCCTAAGGAGGTGAAGCAGCCAGGTCAGAGTCTGGTGAGAGACCTATTTCCCTGCTCATGATCAGCTGCCTTCTGGCTGTGTTCTCAGATGACCGGGTCGATGGAGCTCTCTGAGACCTATTTTATAAGGGCAGTAATCAATTCTTGAGGGCTCGGCCTTCATCCTCCCCAATCACCTTGCAATACCCTCACATTGGGATCAGGTTTCAATATAGGAATTTGACATGGGGGTGGACACGTAGAAGTAAACACAGGCAGGACAAACATCTAGACAATAGCAGGTCTTTTTACTTAGGGTAACCTTCCTTTAGAAAGTTCATTCACTATATTGAAGAAGTACTTGCTGAGAACCTACCGTGCACAAAGCACCAGGATGGCTGGAGAGATCACTGACTTGTAGCACTGGTATTGCTCCAAGGAGTCAGGTCATTAACAAGGAGACAAATAAAACAAAATAGTTATGAATTGTGACAAACTCTAAAAGGGTTTAAATAAATAGGATGATGAAAGAGATGCTGTAAGCATTTCAGAGGGGATGGTAGAGATAAATATCTCATCGTTTGGGCTGGAGAGATGGCAGTTAAAGGCAAAAGCCTAATGGCCCAGATTTGATTCCCCAAGTAGAGCCAGATGCACAAAGTGGCGCATGTGCTTGGAGTTTGTTTGCAGTAGCAGGAGGCCCTGGTATACCCATACACACTTTCTGTCTGTCTTTTTCTCTCTCTCAAATAAATAAAAATACTTGTAAAAAATTCTCATCTTCCATGTTCTAGAAGGTAGCATGCTTGAATGAGTTAAGAGGGAAACTGGATTTGAAGTTGAGTTTCATGACCTTGTGCAAATTCCTTAACCTCTCTGAACACTGTGGCAAGCCAAACATAATTAAAATTGATATAATAAGAGCAGAACAATTAATAATCCTCATTAATAATAGCTGTAGAATTAAATTTGAGAACAATCCTAGTACTATAAGTGATTCTTTCTGTTAGGCATCAAATATTAATTTCCTGCAAATATATTTTTTAAGTTATATATAATCTGACTTCTGTGATATCCATTCCCCAGTGACCTGATTTCAGGGAAGTATTCTATACATCATTGAATCGATCAATTCATCAAATATTTATTGAGCACTTCTTATGTGCCCGTCTTCCACGACATACTGGTGAGTAAACAGACAC